>PVKP010042255.1:0-18191 GCA_004027715.1 Plecturocebus donacophilus
AGAGAGAGAGAGATAAATATATCTGTATCTCCATTCTGTTTCTCTAGCGAACTCTAATAAAGCCAGTTAATATAGCCAGTGATTCTTATTGTGCCTCGCCAAAACATTTAATAAAATCATTGTTTATGATATCTTGGAAGAGAGACTATATACTAACAACATTTATATAACTCTAGGATAAATAGAAGAAAATTGTAACATGCTAGTGTATGTTAATGAGAGAAAGTTCAGGAAAAATATGAAGGATTTGGATGCTTCAATGGAAGGAACACAGCTCAGCTAAGGAATGTTCTCTGCATGTGGATTATAATCCAAGCCTACTGAGAATTCAGCAATTTGGGCCTCACAGGGTTGAAAAGATTCTGTAACCCCCAAGTTATCACTGATAACTTTCAATCACTGAAAGTTATCTCTAAAGAGGCAGCTCTTCCAGGAATAATACAGTGGCCTCAAGCCTTATTCATGCACTTCTAACAGAATGTTCTTGACCAGACAATGGGAGTCAAGCCAAAAGCAAAAATATTACTTTCACACCTGGCCCAATAAAAAAGAGCAAACTTCTGAGACACACACTATGAATAAACTTCAAAAAAATTATGCTGAGGGAAAATTTCCAGATAAAAGAGTACATGCTATTTTATAACATTTTTATGAAGTTTGAGAATAGGCAAAGCTAATCTATGGTAAAAGAAATCGGAATAATGACTGCTTTTGATGAAGGGAACAATGAATTCTGAAGGCATACTCAGAATCTTTCTGGGGTGATAAAATCTCATAGCTTGGCAACTTTGCCATGTAATCATCAAAACTCCTTGAGAAGTACACAGAGCTTATTATATATACAGGTTGTTACATAACCAGTGACTCAACTTGTAGGTAAGGGCAGCAGCTGTGCCCAGGGATCCCCCAGGAGTCACAGGGCCTTCCTTCAGCTCTTCCAAATTCTGGACCAGGTTCCTGTGCAGCAACATGGTGGAATCCACCAGCTTTTCTGCAGATTACTCACATCATCAAAGCTGGATGCACAGAGACATGTTTCATCTTTTGTCTTCACAGATTCTAGTGTATCTTTACTCTCGCTAACCTCACTTGCCAACTGCCATCCCAACTCACTTCAAGCCTACCACTAGAAGTAGGGATACAATTATAAAGACTACTTAAACAGTTTCCTTAATTAAGTAATACCTAATTCAATAATAAATCTCTTACATCATTTGTGGAGATTTTACTCTGACCAAACTCTGATACACAGCTAGCAATACTTCTGCCCTTGCAAAGTAAGATAGACACTGTTGTGTAATTAACTATCAAATCAAGGAATTAAAATTAATTATTTGCCTCTTCTTTCTAGATGCTTAGTAAGTTCTAATGTCTACACAAATTGTCACAAAAATCATAAAATTTCCTTTTGACTAGGTAAATGAGCTTTTATTCACTTAGAAAAAAAAGTGAATAAAAGTGGTCTCTTCTCTTAGACCCACTTCAGAGCTCAGTCTTTGACACTTTCATTGATTCTCCATGGAATTTCTCCCTATTTTGTTTTTCCAGGCAATAAATTTTTAGCTGCTTGAAAACAGGGTTTGTGTTGGATTCATTTTTTATTTTTCACATACAGCACAACTGGAAAGTATATTCTTAAAATATATTTATTAAATGAATGAATGGACCAGGCGTGGTGGCTCACACCTATAATCCCAGCACTTTGGGAGGCCAAGTTAGATGGATCACGTGAGGTCAGGAGTTTGAGACCAGCCTGACCAACATGATGAAACCCCATCTCTACTAAATACAAAAAATTAGCCAGGCATTGTGCCAGGCACCTTTAATTCCAGCTACTTGGGAGGCTAAGGCAGGAGAATTGCTTGACTCTAGGAGGCAGAGGTTGCAGGAGCCGCGATTGCGCCATTACACTCCAGCCTGGGTGACAGAGTGAGACTCTGTCTCAAAAAAATAAAAAAAAAAAAAATGAATGAATGCTACCTTAATTAAGAGGCAGATCAGGAAGACAATTTTCAGTGTAAAATGAAGAAATATATTTAATTGAAACTAACACACACAAATTCTGAGTAGAGTTCTACACATATATCCCAGAACTTAAATAATAATAATAAGAAAATGTGGTGAAATGTAAAATAGTTGATGAATCTCCATAAAGAGCACACACATCTCCTTGTACTATTTTTACATTTTTTTCCTAAGTTTAAAATTACATCGAAAAAAATTCTGAGTAGAGAATAGTTGAAGCAACCTCTAACTTTTATGTTACAGAACAAATGGAAACGATAGAGGCGAGAGGCTTTATCTGAAAAAATAAAAAGCTTTTGCTAACAAGTAATTTATAAAAATGAGAAAGGATTTTCTTCTTGCCAACTGGGTCTTAAATAATAAATTCCTACAGAAAGTAAACTAGCCTGTTAATGAGGGCAGCTACTTAGCAATTGTGTTCTCATTTCTGATTGAGTAGAATAGTTTGGTAACCTTTTTTAAGTAAACTTGACTTTATGGTCATGGTTTTAAAATTGAGATATGTTGTATCAAAAGTGTCATTTAGACATTTAAAAATGTCAGTTGTCCCAGGCAACATAGGGAGACCCATGTTTCTATAAAAAATGAAAAATCAGCCAAGTGTGGTGGCACATGCTGTGGTCCCAGCTACTCAGAAGCCTGAGAAAGGAGAATCACTCAGGCTCAAGAGGTCAAGCCTGCATGATCACACCACTGCACTCCAGCCTGGGCCACAGAGTGATACTCCATCTCAAAACAAACAACAACAACAACAACAAAAAGACACAAACATATATATGCCTAATTTGACATTGCAATAAAAATATTTTAATTAAGCCAGGCACAGTGGCTCATGCCTACAATCCCAGAATTTTGGGAGGCCAAGGTGGACAGATCACTTGAGTCCAGGAGTTTGAGACCAGCCTAAGCAACATGGCAAAAACTCATCTCTGCACAAAATACAATTAGCTGGTGTATACCTATAGTCCAAGCTACTTGGGAGGCTGGGGTGGGAGGATTGCTTGAATGTGGGAGGTGGAGATTGCAGTGAGCTGAGATTGTCCCACTGCATTTCAGCCTGGGTGACAGTGTAAGATCCTGCCTCAAAAAAGAAAAAAAAAGAAATCTTTTAATTGCTACAGTATAATTTAACAAACAGTAAAACCACATCTTTAACCATTTCTTTCCTTCCCTGAAGCATTTTGGGATTTTTTCCTTCATTTACTTTTCCTTTCCATTTCATTTTTTTATATTACATTGACTTCTAGCATTCCTTTCCAATTATTTCTGTTTTTGTTCCTTTTCAGCAGTTCCCATTTTTTCATTTTTCCACTGCCTGTTTGTCATCATTTCACCCTGTTTCTGTTTCTATCAGTTTAGTATTTCTGCTGGCAAACAGCAGTCTGGGCAAGAAAGCAAATAAAAAAGCCCGACCACTATTATACACTACAACCAAAGAAAACATTAAGGTGAAGAGTTGAAGCTCATGTACAATCTATCAAATAGATGCAGATGTAAAATTAAGTTTCGGGGTACCATAAGCATCTAAAACACAGATATTTTTAGGTTGATAGTTACCCAGTGCCATCATCAGTTTTAAAAGTATTATTTTACAAGCCTTGAGGGTATCCTTCACTGCGCTCACAGTAAGTAATCACATTTCTAGATATCACACTGTTTATTATCAAAAAAGTTCTGTAAATTCAAGATAAAGAAACACGACCGAGCTTGCTGTTTCAGAGACGCCATAACCAGCGGCGATTCTTTTGTCAGCCTAAGAAACAGAAACAATGCTGATAATTACCTTCTTCCCACTGACAGTAAGCTTTTACTTTGAAGAAGGAATATTTCTTAAAAAGCACTAGTAGAACAGAGTAATGACATTAGACACTCCTGAAATAGATTATAAATGACAAATTTTAACATATTTATTATTGGTTTCCACTTGGAGACTTCACGTTTACTGCCTTAACAGTTCATTACCTCATGAGTATGGAATGGAGGGATTAAAACTGCTCCACTAAAATTGAACATAAGGACCTTGTTTTGTGTTGCTTAGGTGAGCAAATAGTGACCACAGACCCACATTAGGCCTGCCTAACTCCACAATAGGGCATTTGACCTATAAACTATTGCCTCTTAACTCACAGAAATAAAAACAAACAAAAGCCTTCAAACACGAGAATTGACCTGATTTTGTCCCATGGTAAATGTGCTTATGAATGGAGATTGCTTATAATTGATTTTAATGATTTAAAAGGGTTTATTCAAACCGTGTGTGTGTGTGTGTGTGTGTGTGTGTGTGTGTTAAGAAGAAACTTGCTTCAAATGAGGTTCTACATGCTTAACCGGAAAAAGATACCCTGTCTCTAGCTGGATTTGGTGTGCCAGACTAGGGGACTCTCCTGTTCATCCCTATCAGTTCTTTCAAGACAGCTCCTGAAGCAATTCTACAGAAACCTTACGTCTTTACAGAGCAGAATTTAAACACCAGTGTCCTAAACAAATCTTTGGGGGGGAAAATGACCATCTCCTCCTAAAGAAAGAAGTCATTTGACTCCTGCGGTAGCCAGACTGAAAAAGAATGTAAAACCTACAAAGTTTACTAAAGGCATTTTCGTGACTCCATTTAGGTCAATGGCATGGTAAGTTCAAATACCTGTAGTGAGTGGCAGAATGAGGCCAAGTGTCAGGAAAATCTTTCTGATAGAAGAAGAAAGAGTCGCAGGGATTCTTAATGGATAGGCTGGATTGTGTTTTTTCAGCCCAAGGTGCAATCCTTTGGATCATAAAAGTCGCTGTTCCCACAGCCACAGAAAGAAGATTCGGGGACGCAAAAAGAAAACAGCACTGAGAGATAACTAAGAATGTTCCATCAACAAAGACGCACCTTTCCCTAGTCAAAAACAGCCAGGTCATCCTCTGCGGCACGAAATGGTCACTCTTTAGAAATCCTGAAACGTCAGTTCAAATGTTTTAAAGTAGAAAAATGTGTGTTTTATGTGTGCCTATGTTTCCAGTGCTTTAATGTACTTATTATACTTATTTGCTCAGTGTGGGTTTGTTAAACATCCATTAAAAGCTTTTCAAATTATTAAGAGAAAAAGTGTCAAACTCTTGTTAACATCAGTGATATTTTACAAATTGAATACACTATGGTGAGTTAATGAAACGCTTAAAGTATCATCTTATTTTGAACACTGCTTTCTTCTAACATTAATTCATTGATACTCATTGCTCGCCTGGACAGATTCCATAACTTCCTAATTATTTATTCCTAATAGCTTTTTTTCTATGTTTGCTCTTGTGTCTATCTTCTATGTCTAATAATCTTTCCAAAATAAATGTAATTGTGTCACTTCATTATTAGAAATACTTCAGTAGCTCTTCCCCTGCATATACAACAGTTGTGCTAAATTATGGAGTAAGCTATCCCCTCACCCCCTTAAACATGTTTCCATGCCAAGCATGTAAGGGGCAAAGCTCTCATTCTCTGTCTAATAGCTGGTTGGAAGAGTTGATTGAGTTCCAAGACTTAGATGTGGGACTGGAATAAAAAGCCTGCAACTGGGACTCAGGTCCAAATCATGCCCCTCAATTCAGCTTCATCACAGAGGCCTGGCTGGAGTTCAGGAGTGAGCTAACATGAAAGGTAGAACTGTCAAATCAGAGTCACACAGACCACAGACCTTACCCACAAACAAGCTTTACTATTTAATAAGAATTTTGAGTATACAAGCAATCAAGTGGCACAAGAGAAGCAGAGAATGATCTGGGACATCCAATGTAGCTCCCCAGGTCTTGCTTCCAGTATTGGGTATGGGCTTTCTAACTTGGAATAGATGAATTCTCTAAACCATATTCACAGGTCACCTTACACACTGGGGAGCATTTAGGTTATGTCACAACATACCTTATGAAGTTGATACATGGTATCTCCAGGAAGCCATGCCTCATAAATCTACAAAGATGCTGGGTTGTGTTTACCATAGGCAATCCTAACCAGGAACATTCTGCTCAAAGTATGCCATAAATAAGAAATATCCTCTTAGCAAAATTCATTAGACTATTTACCAAGGAGGCCAATTATCTGTGTTTTTGAGAAGATTTAACTGGGTCACCTGCCTTCTTTCTTTCCTTAGGAGTGTCCCCCTGGAAATCAAAAGAGAAATGGATCAAAGGCCAGCTGCTATAACTCCTTCCTAAAGAGTTATCAAGCGCTTGCCTGGAACATTTAAAAAGTTCATCTTTTAATCTCCATTAGGATGTATTTTTGTAACTATTTCTTGCATTAACCAGATTGTGTAAGGAAATAAGAGTCTTAGATACTCCTAACTACCTGAATAAATGAAGGACTGGCATGCTTTCAAATACTAATGAATAATTGAAATGTTCATGATAAATTAAGTGGAAAAAGACATCAACTGTATATCACTACAATGCCTATTACTCTACACACTATATGCATCCAAAGGTAATAATTATAGGAGATATATATATATATATATATATATATATATATATCTCCAGTATATTATACTCTATTATTATACTTTAGTATAATAATATAATATTATAGTATAATAATATGTAATATAATAATATGCAGTATAATAAGTTTTCTTTCAATGGGTGGCTTATGTTCTTCTCTACATTTCTTTCTGTTTTCCAAATGCTTTTTGAAACTATTACTTTCATGACTAGGAAAAACTATTAGACAAATCTCTTTAGTTTAAATATTTACCTGTTGCTCATTTTGTACTCCATCCTTGACAAGAACAAAGTTAGGCATCCTTCACTCTATTCCCTCAGCACCCTAACTGTTCTCTCTATTACAGGTCTCACCACATTTTATGATAATTGGCCTGAAGACCTTGAGAACAAGAATCATTTCCTACATATTTTAGAATCGGCAATGCTTAGCTAAGTTCCCAGTACAAAGTAGATAATGTTAGGCCGGGTATGGTGGCTCATGCATGTAATCCCAGCACTCTGGGAGGCTGAGGTAGGTGTATTACCTGAGGTTGGGAGTTCGAGACCAGCCTGGCCAACATGGTGAAACCTCATCTCTGTGAAAAATACAAAAGTAGCAGGGTATGGTGGCACAGACCTGTAATCCCAGCTACTTGGAGGCTGAGGCATGAGCATAGCATTGCTTTAACCCAGTAGGCAGAGGTTACAGTGAGCTGAGATCATGCCACTGCACTCCAGCCTGGGCAAGAGTGAGACTTTCTCTCAAATAAATAAATAAATAAATGTAGATAATGTTAAATAAATTAATAAATGCTGATGACATCTTATTTTCATGATTGTATTCATATTGTCAATACATATTTGAGACATATATATTTTTATGAAAGAAAATAATAGCTACAAATTATAGCTTTGGATGTCTCTTCAATCTGTAGTAGTAAGTAACAGTAATTCAATCTGTAGCAGTAAGTAATAGTAGTTTACTTTTGTTTTCTGGATGTCTCTTCAATCTGTAGTTGTAAGTAATAGTAATTCCATCTGTAGTAGTAAGTAATAGTAGTTTGATTCCAAACATATGACTAAACATACAACAACAGTACGCAAAATGAACTGAATTATTAAAACTTTTAAAAGAAAACACACACATAGCTGAAGCAGTGGTGGAAATCTTCCATTCTGATAGACCCATACATTCGAAGTTTATTTTTCCAGTATAAACACATCAACTTTTGGTCGCCGTGTTGATGAATTATGAAGGCCATGCTGCACAGTCACTAGGTATTCCCTATCTTAGCTCTAGTGCATCAGAGAATAGGTGTTAGTGATTTTTTAAATAATGTTTCTTTCAAAACACAATTCTTGCTGTCAGAGTACCACTTTTTAAGGATTGTTATCTGGATGATTTATACAAATTTTCAAAACGTTACCGAATAATCTAAGCTTCCTTTTTCAATGAGCTCACAAATTGGATTTTACTTGTCAAGTAGTGAGAAAAGAAAACCAGGAGGGGTCAGTATTTTAAATGTGATTGATTTTCTCCTAGGAAACGAATGACATGATACATTACTGCAATAAGTTACCTATGTTTTTGTTATAAATCATATTCCTCAGTTAATGCTTTCCCACCTAAAAATCATGTAAACTTCTCTTACATAACTATCATAGTCACTTTCTAAAAAGAGTACATATACATCATCTTCAGTATATTTTCCCACTTTACTTTTCTTAATATATTTAAATACAAATGGGTCAAAATAATTTGATTACATAGTATGAACAGGCATAGCATGTAACAGGAATGACTGGTTCAAAAATTATTTTGAGAAATATTAATAAAGGTATAGTTTAAGTGGCATCCATTACTAGATGTGGCTTATATTCAATTGTTCCTTTCATCCTTGCCCCTCATTCTTATCTCCTGAAAATAGTTTTGGGACAGAGGTGTGAGAAAATTTTATATAACTTTTATCTTTCTGTTTCATAAATTCAATAGGAAATTCTAATGCTTCTACCCCTATATGGATAAATCAAAGAGTCTTTAAGTACACAAACAACTCCTATGGTTTTGGGATCTTCCTGCTGTTAACACTTTACCTTCTAATAAGGTTTTTTCATTTTAAAAAATGGAAAACAAGTTAGATTATTATTTTTATCATTATATATAATTCTATATATATTAATTTAAAAATTAAGGAATATTACATATCTACTAATAGATTTTTTTAAGTTTTAACATCAGGGCTGGGCACAGTGGTTTTTGCTTGTGGTCTCAGCACTTGGGAGGCCAAAGAAGGAGGATCACTTGGGGCCAGGAGTTCAAAACCAGCCTGGGGAAGACAGTGAGGTTCTCTCTGTACAAAACAGTTTAAAAATTAACCAAGTGTGGTGGCATGTACCTGCAGTATCAGCTACTCAGGAAGCTGAAGTGGGAGGATCGCTTGAACCCAGGAGGTCAAGGCTGCAGTGAGCTATGATCGCACCACTGTTGCACCTGGGAGACAGAGCAAGACCCTCTCTCTAAATATTTTAATAAAAATAAAAAATAAAAAAATTAATATCAAAAAAATTCTATTAAATAAGACATTAATTTTCATTTAACTATCACATTCATAAAAATATGCCAGATCATTATTCTGTTGCAGAGGTATATGGTTATAGGATACTGTCTTTCCAAAAGGGAAAATTCTGACTATGCAGACTGATTATTATGTAACATAAATATAAATAATTTCTAGTAAAGTGACTGCATGCCTTCACGTAGTCGTAAAGGGGATAATTTTTTTAATTGAAAAATAATAATATGTATTTTTATTTATAATATGAATATATATGGGGTATAATGTGATATCTTGGTCTATTATACACTGTAGAAAGATTCAACCTAGTTAATTAGTGTAGCTATTGCCTCCACAACTTATCATTCCTTTGTGATAAGAATATTACAAATCTGTTCTTTTAGCAATTTTGAAATACACATCATCAACTGTGGTCACCATGCACCACGATAGATCATTCTAACTTATTCCTTCAGTCTAACTGAGAGTTTGCACCCTCTGATTAATGTCTTTCCTTTAGCCATCCTCCCTTCACCCTCAGCCTCCAGTAACCACCTTTTTATGCTATTTCTATGAGGTCGACTCTTAGGTTCCACATGGAAGTGAGATCATAAGGTATCTTATCTTTCTGTTCCTGGCTTATTTCACTTAGCATAGTGTCCTACAGTTCCGCCTATGTTGTTTGTTTTTAAAGGCTTTATAAGTTCTCTTGCATATAAAGTACTTTTGAGCACCATATCTGTCAACAATGTACATACAAGTCTAGTCTTTGGCAAAACAGTACCATCAGAAAGTTTCCCTTATTTATCTCTTCATTATCTTTTCCACTCCTTTGTTCACTTCTGAGTGCCATCTTCTGTCCTCAATATGAGGCTAGACAATATTTGTTTACTTGCATTCTAATTGCTCTTTGCAAGTGAAAATAAAGATCTGCAAACAATCCTTCATAGTTTGACTGAAACTCTTTACACATCAATGTACTTAATCTCTTGCATGTTTGCATTTTAAAATCTTTTATCTCATATTGTGGAATAAAAGGAGTCCCTCTTGTTAACAAAAGGTAATTCAATAACCAGCTGAGGAAAGATCGGAAGACAGGCAAGAGAAAATTCTAGGTAAGCGATATAGCGATAAAATAAAGCTATTCCTGATGATAAAATTGCTATGGTCTTTTTTTTTCATGTTTTGAAGTCAAGGGCAAGAGATAAAAGAGAGATTGTGTCTGGTATTATCATTTTTTTTCTTTATCTTTTTAACCCCAAGACTTGTTTTCTCTGCCTATAGCTTGGATATCTTGCTCTATCCCCTTTCTCATCATAATCACATAGCCAAGGGACTCAGAATTTTGACTGCTTCAAGTCATTGCCAACCCCTCAGGCAGACCAGGAAGCAGAGGCAGGGAATGTAGAGCAGCCACTGAAGGAAAAGAATGGGCGATGGCCGGTGCGACAGCGTTTCCCAATCACGTGTGATTATGTGGAAACCTACATTCCGTGTGCTGTTAGTTTTGTGCCCTGCCAATTTGCTACTAAAGTGATGTGCTACTAAAACCATTCCTTTTAAGAAGTAAGATGATGAAAGAGAGGAGTGGTCACTACAGAAGAGCCTTAGTTGTTGGGACATAAGAAGGTGCCTATCTGGGCTTTATGCATGTGTATGATTTTGCAATGACGATTGAAATGCTATCTGATATTAAGAAAAACTTATTAAATGATGAAAAAACTAGATTTAAACTATAGCCACGTTTTGGCTACATAAAAGCAATACTAATCAAAATAAATTATGGGAACTGCTTTCTATTTTTGCCTAATCACCATGCAGCACAATAATGATCACACCATTGTTTTTGTCATATTAACTGTGCTGTAAATTTAATTACAGCTATAAATTCTAAATACTCAACCCATGCAATATACTCTTTTTAAACAATTACTTATTCAGTCTCTTCTATATGCCAGGCACCAAATCATATGGTAGAATGAGAATAATAAAACAATCCCTGTTCACATGGGGCTTACAGTCTTGTCAAAAAGAGAGGCAAGTACTAGATAATCGTGTAGCAGAGAAACTGTCAATAAATTTATCTTTAAATGAAGGTAAGAACATGAGGACAATATCCACCCCACTCCGAGGAAGTCAGGTGAGGCTTCAGTAAGGAGACGTCAGAGCTGATTCCTGAAGAATCAGTAGAGTTTGCCAGGAGAAAGGGAAGCGTAAATTAGAAGAACTCTCAAGCAAAAGGAACAGGAAATGCACTGGTCTCAGAAATGAGACACCGTGTGGACGGCTGAGAAACTGCATGGCTGGAACAAAATGAGTAAGAGTCCTCAGACAATGAGGCAGCTGAAGTAAGGAGGAGCAGGTCAGAAGAGGACTTGAGTATGACACCAACAGTGCGAAGCACTGCAGCTCTTCTAGAATTTGTCTAGCAAATCCTGGTTTTAATGGGAAAACCCCCAAATTTAAAAAAAAGTGTGAAATTTTGCTGGTAATGGGGAACCACCATAGGATTTCTGGAAGGATAACTGACATGATGAGATTTACATTTCAGATGCATCACTCTGGCTCCACTGTGGAGAATCAAGTGGTACGGCTCACAGCTGGAGACATGTAGGGCAGCTGGGGGCCTAAAATCATGTCGTGACAATGCTGATAGCTTACATTAGGCTATTCAGGATGGAGAGAGCTGGATGAACTTGAGACACATGTAATAGGTACAACTGAGACGTCTTAGTGATTGATTGACTACATGAGAAAGAGGGAAGTCGGAGATGGATTTCTGACTTAGGCAAATACATGGTGGTGTGGCACTTACTAAAATGGAGAAGAGAGGGGATAGAGGCAGATTGGTGAGATTTGTGTTTTGATTTTTTGTCGATTTGGAGAGGATTATTTCCCCTAAGAGAGAATTAGAAACTATGATTTTTATCTTAATTATTTCAGTTTTACGTTTCTGGAGATCTCAGATAGGTAACTGAATATATAGGTCTGAGGCGAAGGAGAAAGATCTGAGCTTAGACACCTATGTGGGAGATAGTCTAAGCTCACATATTGGGAGATACCAGCTGCAGTTATCAGATAGAGACAAGCATCAAAATCAGTAAGCTAAAGAAATCCAAAATTTGTGGGATGAGTCGATGAAGAACAAGTTAAAAGATATATGAAGGCATAACTCAGAAGTAGGGAGAACCAGGAAAGCCTATGATCACAAATGTCAAGGGGGCAAGCAGTAAACAAATTCCAGTGCAGCAGGGAGCATAAACTGGTATAGAGCCTTTTTGGAGAACAATCTAACACAGCTACAAAAATATCTGATCCTCAATTCTATTTCTCAATATTTAATTTTTTAAAAATGCTAGTAGACCTGTCTGATGAGATAAATTAAAGATGGTTTATAAAAGTAAAAAATAGCTTAAAAAAAAAAGAAACAATGTAAATATCCAAAAATAGAGGACTAAAAAGGAATACAATAGATCCTCTTGAATATCTCACGTAAGTTAAAGAGAAAAAAGTAGACATATATAGAAAAGACTAAGAAATATTCAGTTAAAAAAAAAGACCATGTAACAGAAGAATATACATATCATGATAAAACAGTTATTTTAAAATGTATTTCACTACATACAGATACTTTTAAGAAAGGACACAGTAAAAGTCTAGAAGTGTATACACCAAACTTAAATCCAATAGTTAACTCTAAGAAGAAAACTGCTATTTGGCTGGGCATGTGGCCAACAAGGCCTTTTGCTTCATTTGTATTATTTCATTTTTTTTTTTTTACAATGAAAATGGTTCCATGTATTACCTGTATAATTAAAAATATATTTTAAAAATTCTAAAAATTTAAAGAATGAATAGTTCTTTAATAACGTTAAAAAGAACAAATTTGGAAGAGTAAAGGAAACAGAATATAAAATATAATTAATTGAGACAAAATGGGAGGAAAAACAGTAGACAGAATATCACAGAAAACTTGGTAATAGAAAGAAAAGGAGATTGGGGAAGATTTGTCAGGAGACAAGACAAGAAAAATAATATTCTCAGGAAGCCTGTTTGCTTACTTACTGTTTAAAAAAAATGGAAATCACAATGTTAATAAGCCATCACAAGATTTAGTATCTGTTCCAGGTATAAGGAATAACAATGGCAAGACCAGTGTAGCAGGAATAATTAAGAAGCCAAGGCTGGGCATGATGCCTCATGTCTATAATCCCGGCACTTTGGGAGTCAAGGTGGGGAGACCACTGAAGGTCAGGAGTTCGAGACCAGCCTGGTCAACATGGTGAAACCCCATCTCTACAAAAAATACAAAAATTAGCCGGGGGTGGTGGTGGACACCTGTAATCTCAGTCACTTGGGAGGCTGAGGCACAAGAATCGCTTGAACCCAGGAGGCTGAAGTTGCAATGAGCCGGGATCAAACCACTGCACTCCAGCCTGGGTGACAGAGCAAGATTCTATCTCCGAAAAAAAAAAAAAGAAGAAGAAGAAGCCAGATCGATACATATTAGGTGAGAAAAATGATTTAGGATCTAGGTCATCTCAAAGCTAACAACCCAAAGGGCAAAAGATAAAAGTGGCATAAAGTTTTCAAAATATCTTAGTGTTACATGAAAGGTGGATATCAGAGATATACAAACAAATGGTCTAACTGCTGGATGAGAAATGTTTAGAAAAACCTTCTGGTAAGTACTACCAAGAATCACCATGATGAGCTGAGACATAATCTGATACAAAGCTACATATTAGTGTTGGTTATAATATTTAGGTAATGGTATATGTTCATTGCTGTGTATCAGTCAGAAGTTGGAAATGCCTACTGTCATTCATTGTCTTTCTACATGCAAGAGGTAATGAGTGATAAGGCACCATTTAATTGTATTTTAAATATTATAGATAATTTTTGCTTAGCATTAAACAAGAATTACATGGGAGTACCGTATATGTCAAAATAAGCATTGGAACCCAAACAGTTAATATTTCAAAATGGCTCTGTTATTTAGGAAACCAAATATTCAGTGTCCAGGTCCTTCTGGAAAATTTTCAGAGGGGAAATAAGCGCTAACAACTAGCTACAATTTGTGAGAAACTAATTCATGCAGAACATTAACAAAACATGCATCCTGATTCAAAGCTATTAAGAAGCTGCTCAGATTTTGGTAAAAGAAACAGGGCTATGAACCCCCAGGCTTGGGTCCCAGTAAGCAAACAACTTTGAACCACAGTAAAATCGTCTATGCCCTTTAAAAGACAATGCATAGCAATACTACATTTCACTGGCGGTGGTGGGAGGGGCAGAGAGCAGAAGGGGAAGAAGTCGGGAGTTTTTTGAGTGCAGCCTTTGGAGGAAAAATCCCTGACACCTACATGGCAAGCCCACACCTGTTTAAATTATATCAGACACGAAAATGCACTTTTGTATTAACAGTCCTTACCTTAAGAGTTCTATCTGTAGAAGAGGCAACTTCCTCCTTTGACTTATCCTGCAGGATGCCTTCTGAGAATCAGAGGAAAACAACCAGCTTCGATCATTTGAACACGGAGCATCCACTAACACCTGGAGAAAAAAAGGACAGGTGATCCAAATATGCACTGACAATCTATCCTCAGGCACGAAATAGAGGTTTGTAAAACATGGCAAACAAATAGCAAATAAATGAAAACATTTCTTTTTTAACTGAAAATACACCACAGTAAGTTTTTTCTTACGATGAAGTGTTTCCTCACTAACACTTTTCAGAAAAACTTACCATGCACTTTCAGTGTTTGTTTTTGGGGGCTTGGGATGGGAGAATTAAAGTTTACTAACTCTACTAATGCTATTTGATATCCTTGACAACCACAGCAAAAACTTTTACAAAGTTACTCGTTGTAATCAGACATTAATATATTTCTGAATTCTCAGCATTTATTTCTAAGAACTAATATTTCAATTTCAGCTTACTGAAATGACCTCTTTTTCTTCAACTGTCATACTCTGATGTGAAATGTTACTGAATTAAAGCAATACAGTGCACATGTTTGTGTACTGATCCTAATAATATATGTTCCTGAGTACCTTTGAGTTACCTGGCACTATAAAACATTCTATAATTCCCAATCCCAGTGTTACTGCTTTCTCTGAACCATGCCGACCATCAAATGAAAACTGCTTCCACGTTCACTTTATCAAAATTTTCCAGGGTACTGAGAAACTGTATCAGGCTATGTCTGAGAACAGATAGAAAATAACAACTACAAAGCAACATAATAGTGGTATCATTGGGTGTCCATCAGTTTGCCACAATGTAATAAAAGTACCTTGTCAAACATTTCAGGCTGGGCATCTCCCATTTTTCTGCCATCCAATTCAGACACTTCAATTACATTTATCAAAGGCTGTGGGATGAAAGATTCTAACGTCTGCCTCAGCCACTTGAATCTCAGACTATCATATTCATTACAATGAAGATAACCTAAATAAAAAGGATTAAAAAGTTTCAAATGAAGGTAATTGAACTGTTAAATTTCCACTTTTCAGCAAATAAATTTCAGGAAGAAATTAACTCATCATAATTATGCAGAAATAGGGCTCAGAGGTAAAAAGTATAATTTTCTTATGCTTTAAAAACAGAAATAACAGATGTGTGTATGTGTACGTATATGCAGATACACATACCTACTGCATAAAACATTTACAATAGTCATGCATACACAGTCTCTCAGAATCTCTCAGCATTTGCTACACCAAGTTTAATTTTATTAGAGGTAAAACCTACAATGAATTATAGATTCCTATAGATATGTTATACAACCAACACCTCAGACACAGTTCTCACTCTAAAGAACTAACTCTTAAGAGTAAACACAGGTGGTAATTCAGGTGCTAGAAGATTAGACTCACATTGAGGCAAATGCAGGAATTGTCCTGGCTTAAAAGCCTCCTGTCCCACAGGAACCATCATTTCTTTTAACAAGTCCACAGGCTTTCAGTATCTCCACAGGGACATGCCCAGTCATAAGAATCACGGCACTCAGAAGACCCAAAGCATGCCATCTCTGTCAGGTCTCTAGGGGTTATTTATTCTTTCTCCCAGCCCACATGCAGTTTACCAATCAGGGCCATTTTTATCATAAGCAATCTTGCCTAGAAACACAGGGACAATCTCTGTCAGGTTGCCAAGGAAACAATACTAGAGAACTAACTGAACATTAAATTTTAGTGTAGAAGGGAAAAAAAAATTGTAAAGCCTTTGCTCAAATATATATATATATATATATATATATATATATACACAAATATACATATATACACACACACACATATATATAGGTTTTTTTTTTGTCATTCCACTGTTAAAAAAAAAAAAAAAAAAATTTTAATGACTTCCTATCATTCACTGAATAAAGTTCAAAGGCAAAGTCTTTAAATCAAGGTCCATAATAGCCAGACCTCAGGACAGTCTCTCCATTTGAATCTCCCACTAGTTCCCCAGTATACTCTGTGCTCTACCAAACTTGATGGACTATTCTGTTTCCAAAACGTACTCTGTACTTCTCTTGCTCATCTCATATGAGGTGTTTCTGAGCATGGTTTACCTTCTCTACTACCAGGGCTCCTCCATATTTCTCTTCTTTTCTTTTCTTTTCTTTTTTTTTTTTGAGGTGGAGTCTCGCTCTGTTGCCCAGGCTGGAGTGCCGTGGCATGATCTCCGCTCACTGCAACCTCTGCCTCCCAGGTCTGGAACTCCTGACCTCAGGTGACCTACTTGCCTCGGCCTCTCAAAGTGCTAGGATGACAGGTGTGAGCCACCGCACCCAGCCGAGGGCTCCATATTTCTACAGGGAAGGAGCTCAGGAGATGCCATCAATTTTGTTGGGCATAAGAGTAGAAAATCATCTTAAAGCACATCTGCACAGCTAGTTTTCATGTTTATTTTGGGTGTCTTTTGGAGGACTCACTCATGGAATTTAAACAGGTATCTAAAAGCCCTTGTCTTATCCTGAAATCACTAGAAAACAATGTAAGACAGAAGTTCATGGTATGGAGGGAGACCAAGTCTAAGGAAGCAAAAGTGAGAGAAAAAAGGAAGGAAATCATGGAAGGAGCATGACAGATACAGGAGGATTTGTAATCAAGCTGCCTATAGCTTTGGTTAGTCTCTCGGAGTATCTCTACAGTTTGAAATTAGAGCCTTGGAAGGAGCTGACGGTTATTGGAGCAAGGAGGAAGAACAATCTGCCGGCCGCTTTTTGTCTCTTTCTCTCATTAAAGTCCATATCAAGAGCTGATCATTTCCACCTCCTTTGAGGTTGTGTACCTGGCCCCTTCGGGCAACTGCTAAAAAAACCAGACAGTACCTAAGGCCTGGTATTGCAGGCACACAGTGAGATGACCTCTGCTTGTCAGCTGACACTCAACAGGAAGCTCTTCAACTTGCGGCGGTAGCATCAGCAGCTGACAACTGTGGGAATGGCATGAGCCTTTGCTAGGGTTCCTCCAGTCCCTGGGAACAATTCAAGTGGCTCCAGCCAAGAGGTGATGGATGAGTCAAGATGAAGCCAAACACATCTGTAGTGATGCATAGACTGGGTCCACAAGATAACCCCCAAATTCACCCCCTACCCTTGTTCACCGCTGCCTATCAAATACTAAGGACCTCAGAGGAAAGAATCACGTCCTTACTCACCTTTCATTCAATTCCCCCCTTTCTCTAGTTTAAATGTTTTACATTCCATTTGGACTTTTTTAGTGGTAACCCAAAAGACTTTTAACACGCACATGTTAAGAAAAATCTAAGCTAAGTCCGTTTTCACCAACTCTATTAAAAGTTACAAGAATCTTGTAATACACTTGCTTTAGATGCTATTGTTACTGTTTACCTAGGTTTTCTTTGGACTTACATTTTTTAACCCCACCAAACATTATCATGGTCTTTTATACCTAATGATTGTTAGACTTTCCCCACATATTATCCTACCTTCGCTCTTCATTTTTTTTTTTTTGAATAAAAGAGAAAAAAGGAAGAAAGAGAAAGAGGGAGAGAGAACGAGAATCTTGCTCTATTGCTCAGGATTTCATTTAAATCTGTGAAATGCTTGTGCAAACTAAAAAGTAATTTATTTCCTATTATGTGATCACTTTTAGAATAGGTATGATATAATATTGAAAAAAATATAT
>PVKP010042256.1:0-18166 GCA_004027715.1 Plecturocebus donacophilus
TCTCAGAATGAAAGCCACCCTGCCCCCATCCTCGGGCTGCCTTCACCTGGTTCCCAGAGAAACCTCCTCCAAGGCAACCGTCTCTACCACAGCCCGGCCTGGGCCCTTCCCTCCTTCCCCCACCGACATCACTGCCTCTCCCAGGGGAAGCTGGTGTTGAGGAGAGGAGAGAGGCTGCAGAGGGGTACAGGTGTGCGCCGTTCCTCCCCACCGCACGCCTGTTTGCTGCTCTCAGAGTCCCTCAGCCCTGAAACCTCAGTCCCTCCCCAGCCTGTTCTCAACCAGCATTATTGGACACCCCAAGGAAGGCAGGGGCCTACCCTTAGAAACTCCTCCACCCATGCCATTGCCCTCAGGGTAAATTCAACTCTGAGCCGGGAGCCTGTTCCCCTATGGGGCCTCACTGCGGCCTCTCAGCCCCTTCCCAGCACCCCCTGGTTGGCTGGTTGGTTGGTTGGTTGGTTGAATGGCTTGAGATACTGTGTAATCCATACCCATTTATCAGTGTCTAATTAGTGGTTTTAGTACATTACAGAGTAGTGCAGCCATCACTACGATCAATTTTAGAACATTTTCATCACTCTGAAAAGAAACTCCTGGCCAGGCGTGGTGGCTCACACCTGTAATCCCAGCACTTTGGGAAGCCAAGGCAGGTGGATCACTTGAGGTCAAGAGTTCAAGACCAGCCTGTCCAACATAGTGAAACCCTGTCTCTACTAAAAATACAAAAATTAGCTGGCCATGGTGGTACATTCCTGTAATCCCAGCTACTTGGAAGGCTGAGGCAGGATAATCACTCAAACCCAGGAGGTGGAGGTGGCAGTGAGCCAAGATTGCACCACTGCACTCCAGCCTGGGAAACAGAGTGAGACTGTGTCTCAAAAAAAAAAAAAAAAAAAAGCTGGTGTGGTGGCACACACCTGCAGTCCCAGCTACTATAGAGGCAGAGGTGGGAGGATCACTGGCTCCCAGGAGGGCGAGGCTATGAGCTGTGATTGCGCCACTGCACTCCAGTCTGGGAGACAGAGTGAGACCCTGTCTTTGAAAACCAAAAATTTTTTTAATGCAGTTGTGGGAGTGATCTTTTAATACAAGGGAAAGAAACAAAGCAGTTTTTGGCCAAAAAGGAAGGAGAGCCTTGGCACCAAAGTATTCCTCAAATATCTTCCAGTCCTGTTATTTTACATGAAGCGCGATGGTTCTAGAATCCTTCTTAAAAATCTCTCTCTGGCTGTTTCCTGACTTTTCTGTGGTTGTCTGAGCTGATGCGTTTTTCCTGTGGGGAAAATTGCTATGGGTCCCACCACCTGAGCTCCTTTGGTGGCTTCTGGGCCTCGGGAGTCGAAAGGAGAAAGTAATTGCTCATTAGCCATGAAGTGATTCAAGGGAAACAATCAAGGGAAGAAGATTGAGAACCAGGGAATCCACGAATCATTTAGCTACTGCCTTGAGGCAATCCTGTGTAGCAAGTGGCAGAAGCAGGGTTTCAGTACCCCTGGGCAAGTCGGCCCCCCTCTGGGGGCCTCAGTTTCCTCATCTACCCAGGTGAAGAGAATAAGCCTGCTTAAAATGATTTCTAAGATACCTAAAGAAAGAACAGTTGCAGAACAGGGTGTCTGGCAGGCTGCCTTTTGTGTATGTGGGGATAGTGCAAACCATGCTTTTGCTTAAATGCCCAGCAAGTCTCTGCAAACACGTGCAACAGAAAGCTAACAGCCCGTCTCCAGGGAGCAGGGCTGGGCAGCTGTGGGGCTCGGGGAAGACAGGCCACAGTGTTCCCTTTTGTACCTTTTGAGTTAGAACAATGTGAACATGCTACCTATTCACAAAAGGAATTTAGTTTTCATTTTTCTAAATGCCCACAGGGTCGCCGGGTTGGAGCAGGGGTGGTACGGCCTCCTGGGTAGTGAGCACACAGGAGCTTTGAGGCATTGAAACGGTAAACATCATATCTGAAAGCGCAGTAAAGGTTCCAGTGATAGCCTGGGGAAAAAACAGGCTGATCCATCACAGCTTCTCCCTCCAAGGAGCCCACAGACACACAGGCGCACACACCCTGTTCCTTTGTCTCCCCAAGTCTCTCATCCTTAATGCAAGTCGGTTATACCTGTAGGGTGAAAGGCTTCAGGGAGCAAAATGGGACCAGAATGCCAGGTGGCGTAAGGAGGAGAGAGGACAGTTGAAAACTCATAGGTATCCGTGTCCCCTCCTCCCTCCTTGCTGCTGGGGATGCCTGGTTCTGTGAAGGAGGGTGTCCTTTCGGTGGATGGAGGTGAGCGCTGGGGGTGGGAGAGGAGCTGAATTCTATGCCACAGATTTGACTTAGAAAAGCAACCTCTGGCACTTTGGGAGGCTGAGGTGGGAGGATGGCCTGAGCCCAGGAGTTCAAGACCAGCCTAGGCAACATAGTGAGACCCCATCTCTACAAAAATTGGAAAATTAGCTGGTACTGGTGACGTGTGCCTGTAGTCCCAGCTACTGGAAGGCTGGGGCAGGAGGATCGTTTGAGCCCAGGAGGTTGAGGCTGCAGTAAGCCATGATCGTAGTGAGACTCTGTCGCAAAAAAAAAAGAAAAAGGAAAGCCCCTCTCCAGGGCTCTGTTGTTATGTTTTGTTCTTGAGATGGAGTCTTGCTCTGTCGCCCAGGCTAGAGTGCAGCGGCGTGATCTTGGCTCACCACAACCTCCACCTCAGCCTCCCGAGTAGCTGGATTTACAGGCATCTGCCACCACACCTGTTTAATTTTTGTATTTTTAGTAGAACCAGGGTTTCACCATGTTGGCCAGGCTGGTCTCGAACTCCTGACTTCAGGTGACCCATCTGCCTCAACCTCCCAGGCCTGTGCTGGGATTACAGGCCTGAGCTACCACGCCCAGCCTGCTCTGTTTTCTATTAATGGGAATGGCCATACTCCTGGCAGGGTAATTGCGTAAGGTCGGGGGCCCAGCCCAACAAGCTCCCAAGGCGCTCTGGTTTGGCCACTTGGCTAAGGTCCACTTAGGAAGTTGTCTGTTCACTGACTTCAGCTCTTCAAGGGCAGCCTCGGAGCTGATGTGTTCTTCAAGATTAGTTGGATTTCTTTGATACAAAGGTACCAGGAACTGATGCAGGAGATGGTTAAGACGCAGAGCAGTTAGACTTGTGGAGTTAGCTGTGCCAGCGGACGGAGAATCCCAGTACAACACGCCTGGGGATGGTCCTGGCCAGAGTCCCCACAGGAGGGCGAGTGAGGAAGGCAGTGTCCGGGAACAGCGCCCGAGCCTCGACAGGAATCAGATTTTCCTGGGCTGGGCCCAGCCGGTCTCTGATTTTCCCTCATTTCTCTCCTGTCCACTCCCTCACTCTCTGCTCCTTTCTCCCCTCTTCTGGTCCCTCTGGTTCCACGGGTCACACTTCCCCCGAATCTGAAACAGCGAATTCTGGGCTCTGTATTGTCAGTAGTGCCATCAGGTGGCTGTCAGCCAAATGCCAGGGGCCTTTGTTCAGATACCTTCCAGAACTTTATTTTTTGAGCCAGGGTCTGGCTCTGTTGCCCAGGCTGGAGTGTGGTAACATGATTACAGCTCACTGCAGCCTCGAACTCCTGGGCTCAAGTCATCCTCCCACCTGTATCTGGGATCACAGGCACCCACCACCACACCAGGCTGATTTTTGTGTTTTTAGTAGAGACAAAGGGGTTTTGCCATGTTGGCCAGGCTGGTCTGGAACTCCCGACCTCAGGTGATCCACCTACCTCAACCTCCCAAAGTACTGGGATTACAGGTGTGAGCCACCACACGTGGCCAACACTTAAATCTAACATCTCTTAGTGAAACCCTCCCATCCCAGGTAGAAAGTCAAGACTTGGCTCCAGAAAGCTCTGGATTCCCATTGTGGGGCTGCTGTTTGCTGGGTGGCCTTGGGGAGTCTGCACCTGTTTACCACCCAGGAAGGGCTGGGTGTGCCACGCGCAGTGCTCCTGGCACAGTACCGGTTACACAATAGGTCCTTAGTAAATGGTGGTTACTGAGTCCCTGCTGCATACCGGACACTGCTCCAGGTGCTGTGGATACACCAGGGAACAAACAAAAACCTGGCCCAGTGGAGTGGACACCATCCCCATCGTTAACCTTCCTCTGTGCTTGCAGGCGACTTTGTTCTTCCCTTCGTCGTCATAGAGGGCCTGTCATGGCTGGGTGTCAGTGGCGATCCATCCACACCCCTGGCAAGGTCACCCCAGCAGCAGGGCATGTCTGGATTTTCAGAGTCGCATCTCACTTTGCTTCCTGTCCCAGCTCTGCCTTGGTCTCCATGCGCAAGGGCAGACCTGCCCCCAACCCCAGCCCTTTTCTCAACCCCAACTCTGCTCTGTGTATTCCCATCCACCTATCTAGATTTCATTCTGTTCTTTCTCCGTCATCCCTCAGCCCACCCCTACTAGTTTCCAGTGGCTGCTGTAACAAGGCATCACAAACATAGTGGTTTAAAGCAAATGTCTTCTCACAGTGCGGGGGTCCAGAGTCTAAGTGGCTGCATGCTGCATGGTTCCTTCAGGAGATTCTAGGGGAGAGGCAGTGTCCGCCTCCAGCTCTAGAGGCTGAAGCCACCTGTGTTCTTTGGCTTGAGGCCCCCTTAGCTTCAAAGCCAGTAGCACAGCGTCTCTCATTCCATTCCTCTGTAGGCACATGGTCCCTCTGACTCCTCTCCTGCCTCCCTGAAGGATCCTCATGATCACCTGAGGCTTACATGGATAAGCCACAATGACTTCTTTATCATCATCACATCTGCAAAGTCCCTTTGCTGTGTGAGGTCATATTGACAGGGTCCTGGATCTAGGTGTGGGCATGTTTCAGGCCATTTTTCTGTCTATACCCCCACACATATAACACACATCCTCCCTAAAACTTCCTTTCCTTTTAGTCCAAAGCTGAGGTCTCCTGTCTTCTTTCCCAGGCACAGACCCCTGTCCCAGGCATCTAAGGAAAGGGGTTGGAAGCCAGGCAGGTAGATCAGCTGAGGTCAGGAGTTCGAGACCAGCCTGGCCAACATGGAGACACCCTGACTCTACTAAAAACACAAAAATTAGCCAGGCACAATGGCGGGCGACAGTAATCCCAGCTACTCGAGAGGCTGAGGCAGGAGAATTGCTTGAACCCGGGAGGTGGAGATTGTAGTGAGCCCCGGGAGGTGGAGATTGTAGTGAGCCAAGATCGCACCACTGCACTCCAGTTTGGGTGACAGAGCGAGACTCCATCTCAAAAAAAAAAAAAATGGTACTTGGAGTGGCACAAAAATCACAGATGGAGGTAAGGTAGTAGAGCTGACTGAAGGCTGGGGTGATAGCAAAGAACCCTGGTTCCCACAGTCGGAGGAAGATGTGTTTGTATCTGATTCCCAAGCAGGTGTTCCTCCGGGTCCCCAGGACGATGAAGGCGTCTGTGTCGTTTGAAACTCAAGGGTAAATGTTGGGGCAGGCAGGACGGGAAGGGACTGGCGACTCTACCAGCACTTCCCCTTGGTGACCGCAAGGCAGCGCTTCTCTAGAGCCCTCTGGAGTTCATCTTGCCTGGGTGAACTGCAACAGCCCCAGCCACCCAGTCCTGAGCACAAGCCCAGGCACATCCTCCTCCGTTCCCTGGAAATGCACCACTCCCCCAGTTTGAGTTCTTCCCTGCTTCCTCCCAGCACCACCAGTGCCTTTTGTAGGGAAACTCCCCTTTGGCAAATGTGGTAATTCCTGGACCAGAGCTCATAACAGTTTGCATTTTCGAGAAACTTCCCAAGTTCTAGTATGTATGGTGTTTGAGGGTTTTTTGGTTTTTGCCTCAAACTCCTGGGCTTAAGCAATCCTCCCTCCTTGGATTCCAAAAGTGCTGGGATTACAGGCATGACTCATCGTGCCGGGCTTGTCACTATTAACCTGGACAGACCCTGTGTCTTGGTGCAGGCTTTGGTAACTGGGAACAGACCCTCTGGTTTTAGTACGAATTTAACATTTTGCTCGAATTGTGATATCTCTTTGAGTCCCAGTCTGGGCCTCAGGCTCTCGGCCCAGGCTTCCCTGTCTTCTCTAAGCTGCCTGGCCTCCAGCCTCTACCCCTCCAGTCCATCCCCCACACCCATCAATTCCCCTGTGATGCGCTCAGCATAACACCTGAACCGTTTGCATGGTATGTGTGGCTCTGCCAAATTCTCCCGCCCATCACGTGGCTGTGAGTCCCCAGGACCACCACCCTCCGGCTCAGTGATGCGCTAGGACTCACAGAGCTCCACATAGCTTGCTCCTCAGTCATGGTCACGGTTTATAACGGAGAAAGGATACAGACTGAAAACAGTGAAGGGGAGAGATGCAAAAGCTCCGTGAGAGACCAGGCACGAGCTTCCAGCTGTCCTCTCCTGGTGGAGAGTCCCGGGCAGCCCTTAGCTCTCCTGGCAGCAATGTGTGATAACACATAGGCAGTGTTGGCGGCCCATGTTGTGGGGAGGAGCAGTTCTGTAGGCATGGAGCACCCATGTGGCTCAACTGAGGACTGCAGTCTCCAGCCCCTCGAGGTCTCACTGATACCAAATGACCCGAAGCCCCCACTGTAGGTCGGAGCGTTAACATGGACACTCTAGAGTGGCCTGAGGGCCCAGGTGAACAAAAACGCTCTTACCTGGCAGGACATTTCAAGGGCATAGAGATTCTCTCCAGGAGCTGGTCAAGGACCATTTCTCTCTTTGGAATGTGCAGATTTGAACAGCCCAGGCTTGGCGAGTCAGTCCTTCACGCATAACCATCTCCCTCCGGAAGCACCAAATCCCTTAGCATCCAGAGGCACAGCTGCTGGTTCAGCCGCCCTGTCTTTACACAGGCCCTTCCTTCTGCCTGGACAACCCCTCTCCCTCCCATCTTCTTCCTGGCTGATGCTGCATCTGCCTCAGCCTCCCAAATAGTTGGGATTACAGGTGCCCACCCCCAACTATTTTTATATTTTTTATATTTTTAGTAGAGATAGGGTTTTGCCATGTCGGTCAGGCTAGTCTCGAACTCCTGACCTCAGGTGATCCACCTACCTCAGCCTCCCCAAGTGCTGGGATTACAGGCATGAGCCACCACGCCCGGCCTACTTTTTTGAGATGGGGTCTCTCTTGTGCAGGCTGGAGTGCAGTGGTGCAATCACGGCTCACTGCAGCCTCCACCTCCCCAGGCTAGTGATCTTCCCACTTCAGCCTCCCAAGTAGCTGGGATTGCAGGTGCCACCATGGCCAACTTGTTTTTGTATTTTTTGTAGAGACAGGATCTCACTGTGTTGGCCAGGCTGGTCTCGAATTCCTGGGCTCAAGCAATCCTCCCACCTCAGCCTCGAAAAGTGCTGGGATTACAGGCGTGAGCCACCACGCAAGCCGTATTATATCTAAACTGCATGCATCAGGGATAGATCAGTATGGGCTACCATTGTGAATAGATCCCGGACATCTGAAGTGTTGGAAACCAACGATGCACTTAATCAGTGGTGAACTGTGAAGCCAGACAAGGCCCCACTGCAGTTTTTGTTTGTTGTTTCTTGAGACGGAGTCTTGCTCTGTGGCCAGACTAGAATGCAGTGGCGCGATCTCAACTCACTGCAGCCTCCGCCTCCTGGGTTCAAGCAATGCTCCTGCCTCTGCCTCCCGAGTAGCTAGGATTACAGGTGCCCACTACCACGCATGGCTAATTCTTTGTATTTTAGTAGAGACGGGATTTCACCATGTTGGCCAGGATGGTCTTGATCTGACCTTGTGATCCGTCCGCCTTGGCCTCCCAGAGTGCTGAGATTAGGCGTGAGCCACCGCACCCAGCCCTCTTGTAGTTTTCTCTCTCTCTCTCTCTCTGTCTCTCTCTCTCTCTCTGTGTGTGTGTGTGTGTGTGTGTGTGTGTGTGTTTCCTTGTAGTATTTTAATAGTTGCAAAGAGCTTTTTATAAATGATTTTCTTGGAAATTTTAGCTACAGCTTATTAATAGCAAAAGCTTTTTTAAGCCGAGTTCTTGAGAACTGAGATGGGTAGGTATAGCTGCTCAGATGCCTTTAGCTGCCGGGAACCACACACGGGCTCAAGGTGGCTCAGCAGTGATGACTTGTGTTCTGCCCACAGCAGGAGTACTGGATGTGGCCAGGCAGGGCCCCAGCAGTCCTGGGGGCTCAGGCACTTGCCGTGGCCTCTTGAAGAGACCTTTCTCAGAATCCCCCAGGAGAGCTTTATGAAAATGCCAGGGCCAGCATCCCAGCCCCGCAGAGACTGGCTTCACGGAGCTGGCAGCCTTCTGTGTTTTGAATGCTCCTAGTTGGTGTTCATGGACACCCATTGAGATCCACTGGCTTGGAAAAGGCAGAGAGCCCCGTGCGGCTGGCCCCAGGGTTATCTCCCCAGACTGGCTTGGCTGTGTGGAGGAGGAGGGGCAGATGAAACAAAAATTAGGGGCCTCTGAGGAAGGCAGAAGGGTGCAGTGGAATGTGTGAGGGTAGTGAGGCAGGTTTCCTCTGACTGAAGCTAGAAGGGGATTTCCTGAGGGCAGACACCAAGAAACTTGAAAACTGGCCTGGAGAGAAGGAAGAGGAAACAGACCTCGTGGGTTTGTATCTGGGCCAGGCACTTGGCTTCTCAGTTGTGACTTTATACATTCTTTTTTTTGAGACAGGGTCTCACTCTCCATTCCCAGCTTCTAGAGCTGCTTCTGCCTTCCCTGGCTCCTGGCCTTTGCCGTCTCAGATTCCAAAGCACATCACTCCAGTTTGCTTTCGTCACCACAAGCTTTCTTCTCTTCCGAGTCAGTCACATCCTCCCGGGCTCTGTCTTCTAGGGACACTTCTGATCATCTTCAGGGCTCACGCCTATAGTCCTAGCCCTTTGGGAGGCCAAGGAGGGAGGATTGCTTGAGCCCAGGAGTTCAAGACCAGGGCAGCAGAGATCCGGTTTCTACAAAAATAAAAAAGATTAGCCAAGCACAGTGGCCTGCACCTGTAATCCCAGCTACTCTGGGAGGCTGAGGTGGGAGAATCACTTGGGCCCAGGAGGTCAGGGCTGCAGTGAGCTGTGATTGTGTCAGTGCATTACAGCTGGTATGACAGAGCAGAACCTTTTCCCAAAAGAAAACACCCCTGTCCATCACTCCCTCACCTTTTCCTCTCCAGGTAACTTCTGACCTTCCCGCTGATAGATGGCACCACTTGGAGTTTCTTCAGTCAGGCATTACCAAAATCTAGTCAGTCTGAACTGAATGGAAATGCTCTGGCCCTTAGGGCTTCTGGGGTGCTCTTTATCCCTCCCCCACCCATCTCTGGTGGGGCTCATGGTGTCCGGTGACGTCCCAGTGTCTGCAGATGGTTGAGAAGGTGTCCAGGGGAGGCCTAGGTGCAATCCTCTGCACCACACCTATAGGTGAAGGAGGCAGCTGCCTCCCAAGCCTGGAGGAAACCCCAGGAGAGGCTCTGATTGGCTCAGGTCTCAGTTTATCCTTGAGCCAATCACTGCGGCCAGAGGCATCTGTGCTCTGACTGAGCACATGGGTTTCAGACACCCACCCCACCCCAAGTTAAGAGAGGGCATTCCAGTGTCCTTGCCTGCTAGAGAGTGCGGGTGTGGAGGCCTTCAGCAGCCCAGGCTCTGCCATCTGGCCTAAGTTCCCAGCCCCATCTCTCCCTGTGAGGTCCAGAGAGGCCCTCAGGGCGGCATGAGCTGATCCGCTCACACCCTGCTAGCGTCAGTGGGGGAATCTCACTGGGTCCCATGCTGGGAGCAGGTCCTACCGCTGGTGGCAGTGCCTCACATTTCATCCCCTCCTCGGGCTGAGGTGGGTCCAGGGTTCTGCTCTTCCGCCTCAACCGCCAGAGTGGGAGCTTCCACTGTGCTGAACGTGGCCGTGCACGTCCCTAGCACCCTGGCTCCTCGTACCTGACCCCTGGCGCGTGCACTGATGCTTTCGGATCCTTCTCGGTTTAGCAGAGCCTGGTTTAGGTTGCACAGGAAGAAGAGGGGTTGCGTGCCACTGAGCTTGCCTTTCCAAAACTGCCATCTGACAATGTCGCTTCCTCTGCTTTAGAAATCTTCCCAAGGTTGCAGACGCCGACGGATTTGCTTTGGGAGCCAGAGTAGCTGCCGCCACCAGTCTGGAGCCATGAGCGGGTTTAATTTTGGAGGCACTGGGGCCCCTACAGGCGGGTTCACGTTTGGCACTGCAAAGACATCAACAACCACACCTGCCACGGGGTTTTCTTTCTCCACCTCTGGCACTGGAGGGTTTAATTTTGGGGCTCCCTCCCAACCAGCTGCAAGTACCCCTTCCACCAGCCTGTTCTCACTTGCCACCCAGACTCCGGCCACACAGACGCCAGGCTTCAGTTTTGGAACAGCAACTCCGGCTTCGGGGGGAACTGGATTTTCTTTGGGGACCAGTGCTTCAAAGCTAAACTTGAGCAATGCAGCTGCCACCCCAGCCATGGCAAACCCCAGCGGCTTTGGGCTGGGCAGCAGCAGCCTCACTAATGCCATGCCAAGCACCGCCACCTCCAGCCAGGGCACAGCACCCACTGGCTTTGTGTTTGGCCCCTCCACCACCTCAGTGGCTCCGGCCACCACATCGGGAGGGTTCTTATTCACTGGTGGAAGCACGGCCCAAACCTCCGGTTTCAACATTGGCTCAGCGGGGAATTCAGCCCAGCCCACAGCACCTGCCGGGTTGTCCTTCACTCCAGCCACTCCAGCAGCCACCACAGCAGGCACCACTCAGCCAGCTGCTCCCACACCGACGGCCACCACCACCAGTGCTGGGCCCACCCTCTTTGCCTCAATAGCAACCGCTCCAACCTCGTCCACCACCACCGGCCTCTCCCTCTGTACCCCCGCGACCACAGCAGGAGCCCCTGCCGCTGGGACACTGGGCTTCAGCTTAAAGGCACCCGGAGCAGCTTCCGGCACCTCCACAGCAACGTCCACCACTGCCGCCACCACCACCACCACCACCACCAGCAGCAGCAGCACCGGCTTTGCCTTGAATTTAAAACCACTGGCACCAGCCGGGATCCCCAGCAATACGGCAGCCGCTGTGACTGCTCCACCTGGCCCTAGTGTGACCGCAGGGGTGGCCACCAGCTCGGCCATGACCTACGCACAGCTAGAGAGCCTGATCAACAAGTGGAGCCTGGAGCTGGAGGACCAGGAACGACACTTCCTCCAGCAGGCCACCCAGGTCAACGCCTGGGACCGCACTCTGATCGAGAACGGGGAGAAGATCACCAGCCTGCACCGAGAGGTGGAGAAGGTGAAGCTGGACCAGAAGAGGCTGGACCAGGAGCTCGACTTCATCCTGTCCCAGCAGAAGGAGCTGGAAGACCTGCTGAGCCCGCTGGAAGAGCTGGTCAAGGAGCAGAGCGGGACCATCTACCTGCAGCACGCAGACGAGGAGCGCGAGAAGACCTACAAGCTGGCCGAGAACATCGATGCGCAGCTGAAGCGCATGGCCCAGGACCTCAAGGACATCATCGAGCATCTGAACACGTCTGGGGCCCCTGCCGACACCAGCGACCCGCTGCAGCAGATCTGCAAGATCCTCAACGCGCACATGGACTCGCTGCAGTGGATCGACCAGAACTCGGCCCTGCTGCAGAGGAAGGTGGAGGAGGTGACCAAGGTGTGCGAGGGCCGGCGCAAGGAGCAGGAGCGCAGCTTCCGCATCACCTTCGACTGAGCCACCGCAGGTCCCCAGGGAACTCTGTGTGGGGGGGTGCGGCAACATTTCTTTTATTTCTTTCCTTCACGTGACTGTGCCCTTGAGACAGTTGCTGTGTGCTTTGACTTTTTCCACTTAGGAAGTATTCTGAGCCCTCTGCTCAGGCAACAGCCTCATGGGTGTGGCTTCTGTGGCTTTCATTTCAGTGTCTTTGGCCCCTTTTCACACACGGCAAACACCCACCTCATCCTGCCTCAGCCAGGTTCTGGAGAAGTGCTGACGGTCTTGGTTTCAGCCAGGGTCGGGTGGGCAGCTGCTCTATCCAAAGCATAGTCACAGGTGCCATGAAAAAACCCCAAGCGTAAGAGAACCTCCAAGGCTGGGCGCAGTGGCTCATGCCTGTCATTCCAGCATTTTGGGAGGTCGAGGTGGGCAGATCACATGAGATCAGAAGTTTGAGGTCCAGCCTGGCCAACACAGTGAAACCCGTCTCTACTAATACAAAAACTAGCTGGGCGTGGTGGCGTGTGCCTGTGATCCCAGCTACTGGAAAGGATGAGGCAGGAGAATCGCTTGAACCTGGAAGGTGTTGCAGTGAGCCAAGATCACAGTACTGCACTCCAGCCTGGGCGACAGAGTGAGACTCCATCTCAAAAAAAAACCTCCCGGGAAACAGCAGCCTAGTTTTGGAGTATAAGATGTGTGTTCATAAAAGCTGACACCAAGACAAAGCAGTGTGAATAGAACAGACAGTGGGATAGAGAATTTCACAGAAGACAGGTCAGCTGAGGGGCCTGCACACAGGGTGTTGAGGAACCACACGCGGAGCTGAGAGGCCTGCCTTGTGCCTGGCCGAGGCTTACCCCACCTCTGGCCTCACCTTCTCCAGGAAGCCTTCCCAGCTACCCAAAGCTCAGTCCGGTGGCCTTGCAGGTCCCCATAGCACCCTGAGCCTGCACCTAGGTGGCACTTGCCACACTGACCTGTGCTAGCTGTTTGCACCTCTGTCTCACTGTTAGATTTTGAGCTCCCATGGATGGAGACCCACTTGTTCCTGTGTGTCCCCAGCCCAGTCACTGTCACATTTGTTAAATGAAAGAACAATGAATCCCAGCATAATGTCAGTCCACAGAACTGGCCACAGCTGCAGTGGTGGCCACAGACTTGGTTGTGAACTTCCTGACACCAGAGCTCCCCTAGTAAATCAAAGTAAAATCCACTGTGTATGGAAGGCAGAAGCCAGCGGTTGCATCCGAAGTGTCTTTTGTATTTCTCTTTACGCTTTGCTGCATTCTCTGAAATACCTATTACTGTATGTTGCTTTTCTAAATAAATGTATTGCGAAACCAAAAAAGCTGCTGTTGATATGAATGGATGTTAGGAGAAGAAAGCTGAGTAGAAAGAGCAGGTTCCAGGAGGCTCTCCAGGGTGCCATTCATGTGAAAGGTTCAGGCAAGCACACCAAGCCGTGCTTGCTTAGCCACAGGAGCGTGTGATGAAGCAGTGTGTGATGAGGAGGAGGAGTAGACAAATGCAAATCGTGGTTTGCTCCGGGAAGGGCCAGTGCCATTGGTAGACGAGGACACGTGAGTGAACCTGCCATGGATTCACTTGAGGCCCGACAAATGGCCTCAAGTCCTTCAGGGGCCCCAGGTGTTCGTGACAGTTATGTCATAGAATATACACAAACATGGCTGGGTGAGGTGACTCACACCTCTAATCCCAGCACTTTGGGAGGCCAAGATGGGCGGATCACTTGAGGTCAGGGGTTCAAGACCAGCGTGGGCAACCCATGGTGAAACCATCTCTACAAAAACTACAAAAAAGTTGGTTGTGCGTGGTGGCATGTGCCTGTGATCCCAGCGACCTGGGAGGCTGAGGTGGGAGGATCACTTAAGCCCAGGAGTTTGAGGCTGCAGCGAGCCATGATCACACCACTGCCCTCCAGCCTGGGCGATGGAGCAAGACCCTGTCTCAAAAAATATACACACATGTGAAGTCATCTAGCACCATCCCTAAGGCGCTATTCCAGTGGCTACAGACGTCATGGCCAGCATTCCTTACTGTGACCTGGGGCTAGAAGGAGGCTATCAGGTGAATTTAAAGGCCCAATGGTCTGCCTGCAGCCTCCCTCTGGGGACTGGAATGGTCCTAAGCACTCAAATTTCCTGGGCTGTGGGGAGTGTACCCCTTCGGCCTCCCTCAGCCTATGCCATGCCAAGCTGGGGGCCCAAAGTCATGATCATGAGTCATTATTTCCTTGGACCATCTGGGCTCTGGAGGACAAGAGTTGTGTCTAAGGAGAAGCCATGGGGTGGGTGTAAACCAGAGAAAGACCCCACAATGCTAGTTGATTCTCTCAAAGCTGTCACCTACACCTACAGCAGGGGCCTTTTTCTTTTCTTCTTTTTGAGACGGAATCTAGCTGTTGTTACCCAGGCTCGAGTACAGTGGCACGATCTATGCTCACTGCAACCTCTGCCTCCTGGGTTCAAGCGATTCTCCCGCCTCAGCCTCCCGAGTAGCTGGGATTACAGGCACCTGCCACCGTGTCCAGCTGATTTTTGTATTTTTAGGAGAGACGGGGTTTCACTGTTGGCCAGGCTGGTCTCAAACTCCTGACCTCATGATCACCCAACTCCCAAAGTGCTAGGATTACAGGTGTGAGCCACTGTGCCCGGCCCAGCAGGGGCCTTTTTCTGCAGTTAATAGGCCATGACTCATACTCTCCCCTCTGCCAGAAGGGAGGCCTGGAGTTCCCCTAGGAGGTAGAAGCAGTTTGCATTTTACCTACATTTTTGCATTGAGCATCCATTTTTAGAGCCGATCCTGATCTGGTGCTGGAGTTACCACAAATTACCCACAAGGAGGTCATTGACAGGGGCCACACAATCGTGGTGAGAAAATGTGAGCATGTATTTGCGAAGTATATACGTATATTTTTCCTATTATTTTGCATATGATTTCCTATTCTGCATATTAAACATTAGCAATGCTTACTTGCTTTCTTATAGTTGTATTTTAAAAATAAGGACAAATTCCAGCTTTGGGAGGCCAAGGGAGGCGATCACTTGAAATCAGGAGTTCAAGATCAATCTGGCTAACATGGTGAAACCCCATGTCTACTAAAAATACAAAACCTAGCCAGATGTGGTGGCGGGTGCCTATAATCCCAGCTACTCAGGAGGCTGAGGCAGGAGAATCACTTGAACCTGGGAGGCGGAGGTTGCAGTGAGCCGAGGTCACACCACGGCACTCCAGCCTGGGTGACAAAATTAGACTGTCTCAAAAAAAAAAAGCAAATTTAAGTTCTACATGTTCTTCCCACCTGCCCCCCTCCCCACCAAGGGATCTTAAAGAGACAAGTGATTCCATTAAATGAGGAAGCTCTGTGCCCTGGAGCCATGTGGGAAATGCATCCAAGAGGCCTCCTGGGAGAGTCTGGGAGGGATCTCAAGATCACAGCAGCATCAGCAACCCACTGAGTGCCACCGTGGGTGCCCAGCTCCATTGTAATTGCAGCTTCGCTTTCCAGGAAGAAAACGTGCTTCCTTGTCAGTCCCGACAAACGGCCTCAAGTCCTTAAGTTCCTCGTTAATTAACATGAAGACATATTTGGTGACTAAATTTGGAATCAGAGGCTTTTAAAGGTGAATCTCAGCTCTTACTGCTTTGCTTTTCCCTGTTTAGGGTTAAGAGTGGCAACTGGGGGCTGTGTGTGGTGGCTCATGCCTGTAATCCCAGCATTCTGGGGAGGCCAAGGGGAGTGGATCACTTGAGGTAAGGAGTTTGAGACCAGCCTGGGCAACATGGTGAAACCTCTTCTCCACAAAAATACAAAATTTAGCCAGCCATGGGGGCTCCAGCCTATAGTTCCAGCTTCTTGGAGACTGAGGTGGGAGGATCACAGGAACCCGGGAGGCAGAGATTGGTTGTAGTGAGTTGAGATCACACCACTGCACTCCAGCCTGGGTGACAAGAGCAAGACAAAAAAGACAAACCCAGCACATATGGTAACATGTAGTCGGCCAGTACATATGATGACATATGTAGTCGGCCAGGCACGGTGGCTCCCGCCTGTAAGCCCAGCACTCTGGGAAGCCGAGGCGGGTGGATCATGAGGTCAGAAGTTTGAGACCAGCCTGGCCAACATAGTGAAACCCCATCTCTACTAAAAATAAAAAAATTAGCCGGGCATGGTGGCAGGCGCCTGTAATCCCATCTACTTGGGAGGTTGAGGCAGAAGAATTGTTTGAACCAGGGAGGTGGAGGTTGCAGTGAGCCCAGATCACACCATTGCACTCCAGCCTGGGCGACAGAGTGAGTGAGACTCTGTCTCAAAAAAGAAAAAAAAACATCTGCCCTCAGACTCTCAGACTCAGGGCAGCAGCTCTCCACAGAACCTCCCAGGGCGAGAAGACCTCACACTTGGAAGCTAGGTCTGCTTTTTAGCAGCCAGGTTTCAGTGACCCCAGCTGTTCCCATGCCTGTTCCACAAGACCACACCCTTGGCTCCCGCACAGCAGGGCCCTGGGCACTCCAAACACTGACCCACGCGGGTGCCCTCATCCCATGTCCCCTCTAGATGCCATCAGGTTGAACCCTCTCAAACGCCGAAGATTCCCTGAAGCAAGAAGCAGACCCAGGGTGCTGCCTTCCTGGGGACCAGCCTGGTGCCCTGGAGCCACATGAGACACCCTAGTCCGCTTGAATCCACAAAACTGAAAGTGACACTTTGTTTTTTTGAGACAAGTTCTCACTCCGTTGCTTAAAATGGAGTGCAGTGGCACAATCTTGGCTCACTGCCACCTCTGCCTCCCGGGTTCAAGCACTTTTCTTGCCTCAGCCTCCCGAGTAGCCGGGACTACAGGTGCATGCCGCCACGCCCAGCTAATTTTTTGTAGTTTTTTAGTAGGGACGGGGTTTCACCATATTGCCCAGGCTGGTAGAGAACTCCTGAGTTCAGGCAATCCACCCACCTCACCTCCCAAAGTGCTGGGATTGCAGGTGTGAGCCACCATGCTGGGCATAAAGTGACACTTACTGACCAAGACAATCACTCAAATGCAACATGGACTCTGATTTGCATCTTGACAAACCGTTTGTTTTTCATTTTTTTCTTGAGACGGAGTCCCACTTTGTCGTCCAGGCTGGAGTGCAGTGGATTTTGTATTTTTAGTAGTGACGGGGTTTGACCATGTTGGTCAGGCTGGTCTCGAACTCCCAACCTCAGGTGATCCACCCTCCTGGGCCTCCCAAAGTGCTGGGATTACAGGTGTGAGCCACTGTACCTGGCCTAGACCAACTTTTTAAAAAAATGATGACATATTCCAGGGAACATGAACATTGATTTAATGATAATAAGAAATGTCTGCCATCTTAATATATGATAATGGTATTGTAATTTTTAAAAAGCCAAACACAGTGGGGCACAGTGGCTCACGCCTGTAACCCCAGCACTTTGGGAGGCCAAGGTGGGCAGATGGCTTGAGAACAGAATTGAGATCAGCCTGGCCAATATGGTAAAACACAGTCTCTTCTAAAAATACAAAAATTGTTTGGGTGAGGTGGCTCACTTCCGTAATCTCAGCACTTTGGGAGGCTAATTCGAGTGGATAATTTGAGGTTGGGAGTTCAAGACCAGCCTGGTAAACATGGTGAAAACCTGTCTCTACTAAAAATACAAAATCAGCCAGGCATGGTGGTACACGCCTGTAATCCCAGCTACTTGGAAGGCTGAAGCACAAGAATTGCTTGAAACTGGGAGGCAGAGGTAGCAGTGAGAGCTGAGATTGTGCCACTGCACTCCAGCCTGGGCAAGAGAGCGAGGCTCCATCTCAAAAAAAAATAAAGGAAAACTATAGTCCCCCACTTCCTGTTTTTGTAAAGAAAGTTTTATTGGCACATAGTCACACCCACTCTGATCCCTGAGTCCCTTCTCCTAACTGGGCGTGGACCCCCTGACTCCCACCCAGGTCCCAGGTCATCCCCTGGGCAGGCCCTGCCCACCCAAGCCTTGGTGAAAGTTTTAATACTGACCACTTAGGGTCTTTGGACAGACTCAGAGAAGAGAATCCGTATATAGGTAGGGCATACATTTTGGTCAGCTGCTTGGAGGGCAGCCTGCAGTAGTCAGGGAGAAACCTTTAGCCTGCAAAGCCTCAAATATTTACAGAAAAAGTTGGCTGGCTTCTGCTTTAAAAAAAACATTATAATGTATTTAACTACAAAGCAATATGATGGGCTGGGCATGGTGGCTCAGGCCTGTAATCCCAACACACTGGGAGGCTGAGGCTGGCGGATCACCTGAGGTCAGGAGTTCGAGACCAGCCCAACCAACATGATGAAACCCTGACTCTACTAAAAATACAAAAAATTGCCAGGTGTGGTGGTGCGTACCTGTAATCCCAGCTCCTCAGGAGGCTGAGGCAGGAGAATCACTTGAACCCAGGAGGTGGAGGTTGCAGTGAGCTGAGATCGCACCACTGCACTCCAGCCTGGA
>PVKP010042257.1:0-18190 GCA_004027715.1 Plecturocebus donacophilus
GTCCCGTATACTCTGTACTGGGAAGCGCCGCGCCAGGCGCCAGCAAAAGAGCCACGCCGGTCAAAAGAGTCGCGCTGGCGACCCATGTGGCTTCTCTGCTGGGAATCTCGCGGTCTGTGGGCAACAAAAATTCGTCGGAAAGTGCGGCGTCCACTGGTTCTTTGCGCTTTCACTGGGAGCTACGTTCCTGAGCTGTTGCTAGTCGGCCATCTTGGATCTCTCTCCAGTGGGAGACTTTAAAACTCCACTGACAACACTGGACAGATCAATGAGACAGAAAGTCAACAAGGAGAGAGGGAGGATCCAAGATGGCCGAATAGGAAGAGCTCTGGATTGCAGTTCCCAGTGAAAATACAGAGGGTGAGTGATCACCGCATTTCCAAACAAATTTTTACTGCCCACACACCAGGAGATTCCTGGGCAGAAAAGCACCATGAATCTCCAGCATGGCTGTTTCAGCTGGTGCAGAGGGTTTATGCACAAAAACTCACATAAATCAAGGAGGCATTTCAACTGGCGACTGGAACGCCTGGGAGATAGAATCGCCTGTTCAACTGAAAAAAAGGGGGCTGAAATAGGGAGCCAGGCGATCTGGCTCAGCTGGTCCACCCCCACAAAGACCAGCAATCTGAAACACTCTGGATTGAGAGTTTCACAGCAAGCACAGCTGGACCTGGGATGGTCCAGCTCTGTGGGGGAGAGACACCTGCCATTACCGAGGCAGTCCACCACTACTGAGGCAGTCTGCCATTACCAAGGCAGTCTGCCATTACCAAGGCAATCCACCATTACTGAGGCAGTCCACCATTACCGAGGCAGTCTACCATTACAGAGACAGTCTGTCATTACTGGTGCAGACAGCCATTACCAAGGCAGTTCTAACTATACCCCTATAAACAAAACTGCAAGGAGGTTCACACAGCAGCTGGGCAGAGCCCACGGCAACTCAGCAATGCCTCTGCTGGCAGACTGTGACTAGGCTACCTCCTCGCTGGGCAGGACATCTCTGAAAAAAGGCAGTAGAATGACAGGAACTTATAAATAAAGCCTCAACTTCCCGGAACAGAGCACCTGGGATAAAAAGGCAGTTATGAGTTCCTCTGCAGCAGACTTAAACGTACCTGCACAGCAGCTCTGAACAGAACAATGGAGCTCACAGCTCAGCACTTGAGCTCCAATAAGGGACAGACTTTCTCCTCAAGCAGCTCCCCAACCCCTGTATAACCAAAGAGAAACCTCATAAAGAAGAGCACAGGCTGACATCAGGCAGGTATCCTTCTGGGACAAAGATAACAGAAGAAGAAACTGTCAGCAACCCTGACTGTTCTGCAGCCACTGCAGGTGATCCCCAGGCAAGCAGGGCCTGGAGTGGACCTCCAGAAGTCCTATAGCAGGGAGGCCAAACTGTTAGAAGGAAAACTAAAAAACAGAAAGAAATAACTTCATCACCAACGAAAAGGATGTCCACTCAGAGACCCCATCTGAAAGTCACCAACTACAAAGACCACAGGTAGATAAATCCACAAAAATTAAAGAAACCAGGACAAAAAGGATGAATATATCCAAAGAAAGAAACCAAGACAAAAAAGATGAACATATCCAAGGGATCACAACTCCTCACCAGCAAGGGAAAAAGGCTGCGTGGAGAATGAATCTGATAAATTGACAGAAATAGGCTTCAGAAGGTGGGTAATAACAAACTTCTCTGAGCTAAAAGGTCATCTTGTAACCCAATGCAAAGAAACTAAGAACCCTGAAAAAAGATTTGATGAAATGCTAATGAGAAGAAACAGCTTAGAGAGGAATATAAATGAATTGATGGAGCTGAAAAACACAACAAAACAACTTCACAAAGCATACACAAGATGCAATAGCTGAATCAACCAAGAAGAGGCAGCATATCAGAGACTGAAGATCAACTGAATGAAATAAAATGAGACGGCAAGATTAGAGAAAAAAAGAGTTAAAAGAAATGAACAAAGCCTCCAAGACATATGGGATTATGTGAAAAGACCTAATCCAGATTTGATAGGTGTACCCGAATGTGACAGAGAATGAATCCAAGTCGGAAAACCCTCTTCATGATATTATCCAAGAGAACGTCCCCAACCTAGCAAGGCAGGCCAACATTCAAGGCCAGGAAATACAGAGAACACCACAAAGATATTCCTCCAGAAGAGCAACCCCAAGGCACATAATCATCAGATTCACCAGGGTTGAAATGAAGGAAAAAATCCTAAGGGCAGCCAGAGAGAAAGATCGGGTTACCCACAAACGGAAGTCCATCAGACTCAATGTGGATCTCTCAGCAGAAACCCTACAAGCCAGAAGAGAGTGGGGACCAATATTCAACATCCTTGAAGAAAAGAACTTTCAACCTAAAATTTCATATCCAGCCAAATTAAGCTTCATAAGCGAAGGAGAAATAAAATCCTTTATGAACAAGCAATTGCTCAGAGATTTCATCACCACCAGGCCTGCTTTACAAGAGCTCCTGAAAGAAGCACTAAACATAGAAAGGAACAACCAGTACCAGCCATTCCAGAAACATACCAAATGGTAAAGAGCCTTGACACAATGAAGAAACTGTGTCAACTAATGGGCAAAACAACCAGCTAGCATCAACAAAGAGCCTATCAGACCAGAGCACAATCAGAATAGAACTCAGGATCAAGAAACACACTCAAACCCTCACAAACACGTGGAAACTGAACAACTTGCTTCTGACTGTTGACTGGATAAAAATGAAACGGAGGCAGAAATAAAGATGTTCTTCGGGACCAATCAGAATGAAGACACAACTTACCAGAATCTCTGGGACAACCTTAAAGCAGTGTTGAGAGGGAAATTTATAGCAATAAATGCCCACATGAGAAACAAGGAAAGATCTAAAATTGACACCCTATCATCAAAATTGAAAGAGGTAGAGGAGGAAGATCAAAAAAACTCAAAAGCTAGCAGAATACAAGAAATAACTAAGATGAGAGCTGAACTGAAGAAGACAGAGACACAAAAAAACCCTTTAAAAAATCAATAAATCCAGGAGCTGACTTTTTGAAAAGATCAACAAAATAGACAGACCACTAGCCAGACTAATAAAAAAGAAAAGAGAGAAGAATCAAATAGATGCAATAAAAAACTATAAAGGGGATATCACCACTGATCCAACAGAAATACAAACTACCATCAGAGATTATTACAAACAGCTCTATGCACATAAACCAGTAAACCAGGAAGAAATGGATAAATACCTGGACACTTGTACTCTACCAAGACTAAACCAGGAGGAAGTTGAAACCCTGAATAGACCAATAACAAGGGCTGAAGTAGAGGCAGCAATCAATAGCCTACCAACCAAAAAAATTCCAGGTCCAGACGGGTTCACAGCCGAATTCTACCAGACGTACAAAGAGGAGCTTGTTCCATTTACTCTACAACTGTATCAAACAATACAAAAGGACGGAATCCTCCCTAACTCATTTTATGAGATGAACATTATCCTGATACCAAAACCAGGCAGAGACTCAACTAAAAAAGAAAATTTCAGGCCAGTATCCATGATGAACACTGGCGTAAAAATCTTCAATAAAATACTGGCAAATCGATTGCAACAGGACATCAAAAAGCTTATCCATCATGATCAAGTAGGCTTTATCCCGGGGATGCAAGTCTGGTTCAACATATGCAAATCCATAAACGTAATACATCACATAAACAGAACCAAAGACAAAAACCACAGGATTATCTCAATAGATGCAGAAAACCCTTCAAGAAAATTCAACAGCTCTTCATGCTTAAAACTCTCATTAAACTAGGCACCGATGGAACGTATCATAAAATGATAAAAACCATTTATGACATACCTACAGCCAATATCATATTGAATGAGTAAAAGCTGGATGAATTCCCTTTGAAATCAGGCACTAGACAACGATGCCCTCTCACACCACTCCTATTCAATACAATATTGGAAGTTCGAGCCAGAGCAGTCAGGAAATAAAAAGAAATAAAGGGTATTCAAATAGAAAGGAGGAAGTCAAATTGTCTCTATTTGCAGATGACATGACTGTATATCTAGAAGACCCCAATGTCTCAGCCCAAAATCTTCTCAAACTGATAAGCAACTTCAGCAAACTCTCAGAATACAAAATCAATGTGCAGAAATCACAAGCATTCCTATATACCAATAGCAGACAAACAGAGAACCAAATCAAGAGTGAACTCCCATTCACAATTGCTACAAAGAGAATAAAATACCTAGGAATACAACTAACAAAGAATGTAAAGGACCTCTTCAAGGAGAACTACAAATCACTGCTCAACGAAGTAAGAGAGGACACAAACAGATAGAAAAACATTCCATGCTCATGGTTAGGAAGAATTAATATCGTCAAAATGGCCATACTTCCCAAAGTAATCTATAGATTCGACACTATCCCCATCAAGCTACCAATGACCCTCTTCACAGAACTGGAAAAAAAAACACTTTAAGCTTCATATGGAATCACAGGAGAGCCCACATAGCCAAGACAATCCTAAGCAAAAAGAACAAAGCTGGAGGCATCATACTGCTGGACTTCAAACAAGGCTATGGTAATCAAAACAGCATGGTACTGGTGCCAAAACAGAGACATAGACCAATGGAACAGAACAGAGTCACCAGAAGCAACACCACACATCTACAACCATCTGATCTTTGACAAACCCGGCAAAAACAAGCAATGGGGAAAGGACTCCATGTTAAATAAATGGTGTTGGAAAAACTGGCTAGCAATATGCAGAAAACAGAAACAGGACCCCTTCCTGTCACCTTATGCTATAATTAACTCCAGATGGATTAAATATTTAAACATAAAACCTAACACCATAAAAACACTAGAAGAAAATCTAGGCAAAACTATTCAGGACATAGGCATAGGTAAGAACTTCATGACTAAAACACCGAAAACAATGGCAACAAAAGTCAATATACACAAATGGGAACTAATTAAAATTCGGAGCTTCTGTACAGCAAAAGAAACCATCATTAGGGTGAACTGGCAACCAACAGAATGGGAAAAAAAAAATTTGTAATCTACCAATCTGACAAAGGGCTAATATCCAGAATCCACAAAGAACTAAAACAGATTTACAAGAAAAAGACAAAGAAACCCATTCAAAAGTGGGCAAAGGATATGAACAGACACTTTTCAAAAGAAGACATATATGAGGTCAACAAACATACAAAAAAATGCTCATCATCCCTGGTCATTAGAGAAATGCAAATGAAAACCACATTGAGATACCATCTCATGCCAGTTAGAATGGTGATCATTAAAAAATCTGGAGACAACAGATGCTGGAGAGGATGTGGAGAAATAGGAACACTTTTACACTGTTGGTGGGAGTGTAAATTAATTCAACCATTGTGGAAGACAGTGTGGCGATTCCTCAAGGATCTAGAAATAGAAATTCCATTTTACCCAGCAATCCCATTACTGGGTATATACTCAAAGAACTATAAATCGTTCTACTATAAAGACACATGGACACATATGTTCATTGCAGCCCTGTGTACAATAGCAAAGACCTGGAACCACCCCAAATACCCATCAATGATAGACTGAACAAAGAAAATGTGGTACATATAAACCATGGAATACTACGCAGCCATAAAAAATGATGAGCTCTTGTCCTTTGTAGGGACTTGGATGAATCTGGAAGCCATCATTCTCAGCAAACTGACACAAAAACAGAAAATCAAACACCACATGTTCTCACTCATAGGTGAGTGTTGAACAATGAGAACATGTGCACTCAAGGAGAGGAGCATCACACACTGAGGGCAGTTGGGGGGGATAGGGGAGGGACAGCAGGGGGTGGAGAGGGTGGGGAGGGTGGAGAGGATGGGGAGGGTGGGGAGGGATAACATGGGGAGAAATGCTGGATATAGTATACACCTAAAGTAAAATTAAAAAATAATAAAAAAATATTGAAGCACATAGAAGTTAAGTAATATGCATAGGGTCACAAATTATTAGTGTATAATTCTGAATTGAATTTAGATCTCTTTAATTCCAAGGCTTGGCATCTTACATGCCCCTTTCTTATGTAGGAATAGGTATTTCATGAAAATGATGACAAGCCATCTGCAGAATATCATATGGCATTGATGTCACAGTTTACCTACAAAATATCTTATTTTTGAGCCTTCAGCAAGAGAAAAAAAGTTTTATTTTATTTTTTTAGTATGACAAGATTACTAGTAATGAATGTTACAATTTTAAACAATTACATGAAAGTGTATTCTTCCTTTAAAATTGCTATGGAAAAGTTTAATTATTTCCAACAGGTTTTATGGCTATCAGTTATACCTCCAAGTTGTCATTAACTGAATAAAACTGTACATTCCAAAATGAAAAACTAAAAAAGAATTCCACTCTATAAGAAAAGAATTGTCTATGTTGTTTGTTTTTAATCTGTTTTTGATACCACATGTCTGAAGTCTTGAGGTAAAGAAAACCATCTTTTTCCTGTTTCTTTTTTTTTTAATCCTCGTGGCTTTTTGTTTCCACAGTAACACACACACACACACACACACACACAGACACAGTCTTGTCATAAGATAATCTAGATTTCCCTTTTGTACTAAAACTGTATTGTAAAAACAACTATTATAGTTGTTATTATAGTTGTTAAAACAGAGTCTTAAATTTTTCTTTTTTTAGATTTTGGAGAAACACTAACCTCATCAGGCACATTTTCAAAGTAAAAACAAAGACACAGGCATGGACACTCACACACATACACACACCTAAATTCTTCTGTTAAACAAAAAACCCCTGCTATTTCATAAATCTCTAAAAGCTATTTTTTAGAATTGACATAAGAAAGAAAAAATAGTAGCTACATTCCACATATCAGAAAATCTTTGACAAAGCAGCAGCAGAAATGAATTTCTGAGAGGCTACCTTCTCCTATGCCATCATTATACCAAACTGTGTTTGTACTTAGCAGAGCTGAAAATACTTTAAGCTCCAAAGGGCCAGAGGCCCTAAGCCTTTCTCAGTATATTAATTACATGAAGGATATGTAGAACCAAAGCAAAAAATTAGACTAAGAGAAAGGCAGCAATTACAGGAAAAAAGAGATCCAAAATCAGGTATGAGGGCAACCACTACAGATTATCTCAAGTCAGAAGGCTAAGAAGAGGCTACATGAGGAAAATGAAAGTGATAAAATATCTGCTATTCCTAACTGTATGAGAGGAGATTTTGATAGCTAGCAAAGACTTCAGGTTTGGGTAAGTAATAAGAACATGCAAAAATCAAATAAATGGAGGAAAAGGACAATCTTATTTCCAGAAAAAAACAAAGAGTTGTGCAGGAAAGAAATAGTAATCATAGTCTACTAAATGCCTCAGCTGTAGAAAAACACATATAATCGTATAAATGCTATATAGTTGTCTAACCAAAATTATAACATAATTTGGGGTGGGGAAGAGTTTAGGCACAAAGAGATGGTTGAGGCACGGAGGGAAAAGGGATAAATTATTATTTATCTTATAGCTATGCCTAAAACTGAAAAACCAACAAGTTGCAATATAGGCCTATTATTTTGAAAGAAAGATACATAACAAAAAAATAACCAGGAAATGACTAGAAAATTCAATGTGGAAATGGAGAGAGGTGGACTGGTGACTGCTGTTTGCCTTAACATCTGCTATGGCCTGAATATTTGTGTCCATTCAAAATTCATGTTTTGAGACCTGAATGTAATAGTGTATTAAGAGGTATGTCTTTTGGGAGGTGATTAGATCATTAGCATGAAGCCTTTGTCACTTGTATTAGAGTGTTTATAAAAGAAGTCCAAAGGAGCTTATTTCCTTCTTCTGCAATGTGAAGACAGTAAAAAGATGCCTTCTGTGACTCAGAAGATGGCCCTCACAAGATATGTAATGTTCCAGCACCTTAATCTTGGACTTCTCAGCTTCCAGAACTGTGAGAAATAAGATTCTGTTGTTTATAAGCTACCTATTTTATAGTATTTTGTCATAGCAACTAGAGTGGACTAATCCACATACCCTGTAGAATTAGCTGACTTTTTAAGGTATATGCATGTATAACTTTAATACAAAAAATTTAATTAAAATATATATTTGACTTAAATGGCTGTAATAGAAGTATATAGAGAATCATTAGAAAAAGTTCAAGAAAGTGGGGATAGGTAATTCTGGTAGAAGAAAAAATAAAACTTGCATGGAGACCTTGTTAATCATGAGCATTTTAACTTTTTCTTTCTTTCTTTCTTGTATTTGGGCTCTGGAATACACGTGCAAGTCCTGCATCCTGTAGGATTGTTGTATAGGTACATACATGCCATGGTGGTTTGCTTTCTCCATCCTCCTGCCCCCCCCAACCCCGTTGCCTACATCAGGCATTTCTCCCTGTGTTATCCCTCCCCCTCTTCCCTGCCCCTCTTCTGTCCCCCTCTCCCCTCACCTCCACCCTTGAACCTAGCCCTATGACTGTTGTTCCCTTCTCTATGCCCAAGTGTCCTCATTGTTCATCACCCGCCTGTGAGTGAAAACATGTGGTGTTTGGTTTTCTGTTCTTGTGTCAGTTTGCTGAGAATGATGGTTTCTAGGTTCATCCATGTCTGTACAAAGAATTGTTAGGAATAGTTTCAGAAAGAGTGGTACCAATTCCTCTTTGTATGTCTGGTAGAATTTGGCTGTGAACCCATCTGGACCTCGGCTTTTTTTGGTTGGTAGGCTATTAATTGCAGCCTCAACTTCAGCCCTTGTTATTGGTCTATTCAGGATTTTGCCTTCTTCCTGGTTTAGGCTTGGGAGGATGGAAGTGTCCAGGAATTTATCCATTTCTTCCAGGTTTACTGGTTTATGTGCATAGAGTTGTTTGTAGAAATCTCTGATGGTGGTTTGTATTTCTGTGGAATCTGTGGTGATATCCCCTTTATCGTTTTTTATTGCATCTATTTGATTATTCTCTTTCTTTTTTATTAATCTGGCTAATGATCTGTCTATTTTGTTGATCTTTTCAAAAAGTCAGCTCCTGGATTTATTTATTTATTGAAGGGTTTTTTTTTGTGTCTCTATCTCCTTCAGTTCTGCTCTGATCTTAGTTATTTCTTGCCTTCTGCTAGCCTTTGGGTTTTTTTATCTCGCTCTCTAGCTCTTTCTTTTTTTTTTTTTAATTATTTTTTTTATTGCATTTTAGGTTTTGGGGTACATGTGAAGAACATACAATATTGTTGCATAGGTACACACGTGGCAGTGTAATTTGTTGCCTTCCTTCCCTTCACCTATATCTGGCATTTCTCCCCATGCTATCGCCCCGCAACTCTTTCAATTTTGATGATAGGGTGTCGATTTTAGATTTTTCCTTGCTTCTTATGTGGGCATTTATTGCTATAAATTTTCCTCTAGACACTGCTTTAAATGTGTCCCAGAGATTCTGAAACATTGTGTCTTCATTCTGATTTGTTCCAAAGAACATCTTTATTTCTGCCTTCATTTAATTGTTTGTCCAGTCAACAATCAAGAGCCAGTGGTTCCGTTTCTATGAAGTTCTGTGGTTCTGAGTTAGGTTCTGAATTCTGAGTCTAATTTGATTGCACTGTGGTCTGAGAGACTGTTTGTTATGATTTCCATTCTTTTGCATTTGCGGAGGAGTGATTTACTTCCAATTATGTGGTCAATTTTAGAGTAGGTGTGATGTGGTGCTGAGAAGAATGTATATTCTGTGGAATTGGGGTGGAGAGTTCTGTAAATGTCTATTAGGCTTGCTTGGTCCAGGTCTGAGTTAAAGTCCTACATATCCTTGTTAATTTTCTGTCTCTTTGATCTGTCTAATATTGAGAGTGGAGTGTTAAAGTCTCCCTCTATTATTGTGTGAGAGTCTAAGTCTCTTTGTCGGTCACTAAGAACTTGCTTTATGTACCTGGGTACTCCTGTATTGGGTACGTATATATTTAGGATCGTTAACTCTTCTTGTTGCGTTGATCCTTTTACCATTATGTAATGCCCTTCTTTGTCTCTTTTGATCTTTTTTGGTTTAAACTCTATTTTATCAGAGACTAGGATTGCAACTCCTGCTTTTTTTTTTTTCTCTCCATTTGCTTGGTAGGTCTTCTTCCATCCCTTTATTTTGAGCCTATGTGTATCCTTGCATGTGAGACGGGTTTCCTAGGTACAGCACACCAGTGGGTTTTGACTTTTTATCCAATTTGCCAGTCTGTGTCTTTCGATTGAGGCATTTAGGCCATTTACATTTAGGGTTGATATTGTTATGTGTGAATTTGATCCTGCCATTTTGTTACTGGTTGGTTTTCTTTCCCATTAGTTGACTCATTTTCTTCATTGCGTTTTTGGTCTTTGCCAACTGGTTTGCTTTTGCAGTGGCTAGTACTTGTTCCTTTCCAAGCTTAGTGTTTCTTTCAGGAGCTCTTGTAGGGCAGGTCCATTGGTGACAAAATCTCTCAGTAATTGCTTTTCTATAAAGGATTTTATCTCTCTTTCACTTATGAAGCTTAGTTTGGCTGGATATGAAATTCTACACTGAAAGTTCTTTTCTTTAAGGATGTTGAATATTGGCCCCCACTCTCTTCTGCCTTGTAGGGTTTCTGCTGAGAGATCTGCTGTGAGTCTGATTGGCTTCCCTCTGTGGGTAACCTGACCTTTCTCTCTGGCTGCCCTTAGCATTTTTTCCTTTATTTCAACCCTGGTGAACCTGATGATTATGTGCCTTGGAGTTGCTCTTCTTGAGGAAAATCTTTGTGGAGTTCTCTGTATTTCTTGAATTGGAATGTTGGACTGCTTTCTAGACTTGGGAGTTCTCCTGGTTAACATCCTGGAGTGTGTTTTCCAGCTTGGATTCATTTTCCCCATCATATTCAGGTACACCTAATCAAGTGTATATTAGGTCTTTTCACATAATCCCATATTTCTTGGAGGCTTTGTTCATTTCTTTTCATTCCTTTTTCTCTTGTCTTGCCTTCTCTTTTTATTTCATTAAGTTGATTTTCAATCTCTAATATCCTTTCTTCTGCTGAATCAATTCGGCTATTAAAACTTGTGTTTGCTTCACATAGTTCTCATGCTGTGTTTGTCAACTCCATCAAGTAGTTTATGTTCTTCTCTAAGCTGGTTATTCTAGTTAGCATTTTGTCTAACCTTTTTGCAAGGTTTTTGGTTTCTTTGCATTGAGTTAGAACGTGTTCCTTTAGCTCAGAAAAGTTTGTTATTATCCACACTCTGACACCTGTTTCTGCAATTTCTTGCACTCTTTCTCGGTCATGTTGTGTTCCCGTGTTGTTGAGGAGTTGTGATCCCTTGGAGGAGATGAGGTGTTCTGGTCTTTCATGGTTTCATCTTTTTTGCGCTGTTTTTTTTCCTATCTTTGTGGATTTACCTGGCTGTGGTCTCAGGGAGCTGCTTGATCAGGTCGCTTGTCTGCCTGTCAAGGTGCTACTGAGTTTCTAGGGACCTCTTCAGGTTACTAGGGAAGCTTCCTGTGTCTTTTTTGTTTACACTGGGAGATTAGGCCCACCTCTTCTGTTAACCTGTAGGCGCTGCTGGGTGGTCAAGAACGCCATCCCGTTGCTACATAGGCTTCCGGTGCTTTTAGTCCCTCCCCTCTAATGGTGGGTTATGCCCTTCCTCCACTGGGCTGGATCATTCAGGGTTCAGCTCAGTCTGTGGCACTGGCTGCACAACCACTAGAGTCAGAGCTTCAGCCCTCTGGGATTTTTGGGGGGAGGGTAGGGACCCACCCAGCTGTACTAGGCTGTCTCTTCCTTTCAGCTTCCTCTCTCTCCAGTCATGGGATAGGGGCCCACCAAGCTGCTCCATCCATCCTCCTGCTTACAGCTCCCTCTCTCTCCAGGCAAGGGGGCAATAGCTCAGTCTGCAGGCTATCCCGGCCGGCTTTTGGGTTCATGCGTCTGTTTAGGTCTGTGCACCAATCTGGGACACCATCCTGGATTATTATTCAACTCCACGCTTGTAATTACCAGCACTTGACTCGGAAAGATCCCTTGTTCTGTGTATTGCTAAGGCTTTGGGGGAAGTGCTGTATCTGGACCAGAGTGCTAGGAGGGGAGCCTTAGACTCGCTAGTCAGATGCACTTTCTGGATGAAGCAGCACCCCTCCCCGTCTCTCTCTGCCTTGCCTGGGCTTTGCTCACCTTTGTACCAGACCCGTTGAAATGCACCTGGTACCTCAGTTGGAGCTAGGAGATCTCTGAATTTCTGCGTCTTTCTCACTGGGTGTTGTGTGCCGGAGTTGTGTCTATTCGGTCATTTTGGAGAGTCCCATTTGTTACTTCTTAAGCTGCATTGTGTATTTTCCTTTTAAAAAACGTTCTTTACCAAAAAAAAAAAAGAAAAGAAAAGAAGAAGAAATCGTTCTTTACCAAGAATGATGGCTTTCAGTCGGGGAGTGGGGGTAAGGGGAGGGAGAGCATTAGGATAAACACCTAATTTATGCAGTGCTTGAAACCAACATGACAGGTTGATAGGTACAGCAAACCAGTATGGCACATGTATACCTATGTAATAAACTTGCACGTTCTGTACATGTATCCCAGAACTTGAAGTAAAATGAAAAAAAAGAGAAATTGTTATTTACCCATTTATCAATGACTTGGTGAAGTTGTCAATCAAACTACTGAACCCTTCTCTCTATAATGATAATTTCAGAGCCTTAGGCTGGCCAATCCGAGCACCCACTCTAGTGGATAGGAATACATTCATGAATGGTATGCAATCCAAGCAGGGTGAACACCAGTATTATTTGAACTATTAATATGGAATTTTGGAAAAGAGATTGCTTTTTCTCCTTAGTGTGTGAGCTTACTGTTGTATATTCTTGGATGCTGCAGGTGTCCTCTTTCTCACTACAGAGACAGCCTGGCAGAAAGTGAACAGTGAAAAAGTGAAATGAAAGATAAGGAGAGATCTCTGAATGCATAATTTTAGCACCTGAATTCAGCCATGTTTTACACCTTGTTTAATGATCTGCCCTCCATGTTATACTATAAGCTATATTGACTGTTATTCTACTCATCACTGTATTCCCAGTACTTGGTACAGCATTTGTCACATAGAAGATATTAAACCAATACATTCTGACAGATTGAATTGTTATTATCTAGGGGATTATACCAATCCTACAATAATATATTGACAAATATTATATTTTAATATTTTTACAGTTTGATATTTTGCATTTATGCTTATGGTATGAGAAAAAACTAATTTGAGTTTTTCCCCATATGATTAGCCAAATGTTCTTAACACAATTTAATAAATGAATCAGTCTTCTTAACAAATTTGAAATGTCACCTCTATATGCTTATATAAGCCTCTGTCCATTTCTGGATTTTCGATCCTGTTGAACTAACTCCTATACACTTTTCTATGTCATTAATGCATTGCTTAACTTATTGTGTCTTTCTTATATTTTAATGTATATAATGATTTTTCTAAAACTAATTTTTTTGAGAAAGAGTCTTGCTCTATCACCCAGGCTGTAATGCAGTAGCACAATCTCAGCTCATTGCAACCTCCACCTCCTGGATTCAAATGATTCTTGTACTTCAGCCTCCCAAGTAGCTGTGATTACAGGCATGAAACACCACACCTGGCTAATTTTTGTGTTTTTAGGAATGACAGGGTTTTCCCATGTTGGCCAGACTGGTTTTGAACTTCTGACCTCAAGTGATCTGCCTGCCTTAGCCTCCCAAGATGCTGGGATTGCAAGCATGAGACACTGTGCCCAGCCTCCTAAAATTAGTTTATTATTATTATTATTATTATTATTATTATACTTTAAGTTCTGGGGTACATGCACAGACCGTGCAGGATTTTTACATAGGTATACACATGCCATGGTGGTTTGCTGCATCCATCCCCCTGTCACCTACATTAGGTATTTCTCTTAATATTATCCCTCCCCAATCCTCCCAACCCCTGCTATCCCTCGCCTAGCTCCCCACCCCCAACATGCCCCAGTGTGTGATGTACCCCTCCCTGTGTCCATGTGTTCTTATTGTTCAACAGCCACCTATGAGTGAGAACATGTGGTGTTTGGTTTTCTCTTCTTGTGTCAGTTTGCTGAGAATGATGGTTTCCAGCTTCATCCATGTCTCTGGAAAGGACATGAACTCATCTTTTTATGGCTGCATAGTATTCCATGGTGTATATGTGCCACATTTTCCTTATCCAGTCTATCCTTGATGGGCATTTTGGTTGGTTCCAAATCTTTGCTATTGTCAACAGTGCCACAATGAACATACGTGTGCATGTGTCTTTATGACATAATAATTTCTAATCCTTTGGGTATATACCCAGCAATGGGATTGCTGGGTCGGATGGTATTTCTAGTTTTAGGTCCTTGAGGAATTGCCACACTGTTTTTCACAATGGTTGAACTTAAAAATTGTTTTAATTGTTTTTCCTTGACTATTTTACCACACTAATATTTATAGGTAAAATTTCTAGTCACATTGCTAAATTCCTAAACAAATCCTATAGGCATGATGGTTAATATTTTAACTTGTATAATAATTTTTGAGATAATTAACATTCTACAATATTAATTCTTTCAATCCAGAAACTTTGAAAATCTCTTTATGTAACCTTATTATATGCATATTGATAATTTTTAATAGTTTTGTTCCATATTTCTATAGTCTTGCACTTTTAAAACTATATTCTATAGTCTATATTGTTAGAATGTTTAATATTCATTCCATATCCACAAAGGATTACAAAATTTTTCTGAGTAAATTTTATTTAATTTAGAAAAATATTTTAAGGCTGGGTGTGGTGGCTCACGCCTGTAATCTCAACCCTTTGGGGGGCTGAGGTGGGCAGATTGCTTGAGCAAAGTTCGAGACCCACCTGGGCAACATGGCAAAATCTCATCTTTACTAAAAACCAAGAAATGTACTTGGTGTGGTGTGTATGCCTGTAGTCCCAGCTACTCAGGAGGTTGAGGTTGGAGGATTACCTGAGCCCAGAACATGGAGGTTGCAGTGACCCAGGGTTGCTCCATGGCACTCCAGCCTAGGTCACAGAGATCGTGTCTCATTTAAAAAAAAAAAAAGGAAATATATTAAAATGGATTATTTAATTCCATAAGGACAAGTTTGCAAGCTTAGTCTTGAATGGGAAAATTGAAATAAAGAAGATAAACCATTTCAAAAATTACTGGGTAGGTGCAAAAGTAATTGCAGTTTTTGTCATCTAAAGTAATGTCAAAAATCACAATTACTTTTGCACTGACCTAATAAATAGATAACCTCTCTGAGATGTAAATATTGCTTTCATATTTAATAATTTTTGTTTTGCTTCCTTCTAGGTATCTTGTAGTGATAGGAGCTTGAACTCTAAGAAAGAAAATGAGCAAAGTTTATATGAAAAGAGTTGTTTTAGGCACATGGCAACTCACTGAGAGCTAAAGATGGTCATAGCCAGTGGTCAGAGATGGTCACTGTAATGGTTAGTTTTAAGCATCAGCTTAACTAGGTTAAGGGATACCAACCTAGTGGCTATGTCTGTAAGGGTGTTTCCAGAAGAGACTTATAGTTAAATCAATGGGCTGAGTAAGGAAACTCTACCCTCACCAAATGTGGGTGGGCATCAGCCTATTGATTGAGGGCCCTAATATAACAAAAAGGCTGATGAAAGGCAAGTTTATCTTTCTTTTTCGATCAGGAAACCCAACTTCTTCTATGCTTGGATGTCAGAACTCTACATTTTTCGGCCCTCAGACTCTGGTACAGAGTCCCCCATTGTCTCAGGCTTTCAGAATTGGACTGAGCTATAGCATAAACTTCCCTGGTTTTCCAACTTGCAAATGATATTTTGTGGAACTTCTCAATGTCCACAATTACATGAGCCACTTCCCATAATAATTTCTTTCTTATAGATATCTACTTTTCTTTCTGTTTCCCTGAAGAACCATGAATAATACACATTTTTGGTACCAGAAGTAGTTCTAGAGCAACAAAATTTTAAGGATAAATTTTGTGAATTGGCTCTAGAGTTTCTGGAATTGGCTAATTTGATTAGATTTCAAAATGCTAAGGACTTTCTATTTGAGATTATACAGAGAACACTAATAGTCTATGGTGTAATCTGTCAATAGAGATATGCAAAATATTACTATTGTATAGTCCTAATCAACCACATATAAGAGTCAAGAAACTTAGTGACTCTATGTGTAATACTTTTAAACATTTGTGGAAAACTGAGAAATATAATGACATTGGTTGGATTCTCCTAATGTCAATAAACAAAGAGATTTAAAAAAATAGAATCAGGTCAGGTCAGGGATTTTGAATTCCTAGCTCAAGCACTGTATAAATGACCAAAGAGCTTTAAGATATGTCCTGAGAGAGAAGCTTATCTCCTGTAGTCACAGGACTGAACATAATGAGAATCAAACACAAGTTCTCATCATGCAATTGTCTGAATTACAAAGAGAGTTTAAATTTTAGCCTCTCAGGGTATCTAATGTGAAAGTGAGTCATTGACTGGGACAAAATGAGATTCTGTAAATTGAGATGGTGGTGCATAGAGAAACTTGATGAAACAAGAGTCATTGAGCTTTTAAATTCTAATGAGGTTTTTGTTGTTGTTGTTTGTTTGTTTGTTTGGGGTTTTTTGCCAGTGGAAGTAGCCTTTTCATTTCCAGTAGTAGCAGTGTCCCCATTAATAGTGGCATTGGCCTTTCTACTTATGTCTAATGAAATTAATCTTGCATTGCCTGAAAAAATGGTAATAGCGTTACCAGAGGCAGTTTTCAAGCATGACAGTGCTGATTCTCCTTGGGACCCACCCTAACACCCAACTTTGTTTCTAGATCCATAAATGGAATCAAGTTCCAGCAGATCCCTACATGTATGTAATAAAGTGTGACCCATGAGACAGTCTATTACACTTCAAAAATCGACTTAAGTTTTCTAATTGATACAAGCAGATATTTAAGGCGCTTTTGTGGGAATGAGTATTAGGGTGTGGAATAGAGGTAGAAGAAATGTAAAGTTGCATCAAACAGAATTTATTAATTTGTGATCATGAAGTAGAATTTCTGTATTTAATGTTGCAGCTTGGAGAGTTAGAAAGAGTTTCAACAGTTGGTTTAGTTTGCTGGCTGAAACATGGATCAAAAAGATGGTCAATTATGAATAACTTGCAAATATTCAGTCTCCCTTGGTTTAATAGAGAAGAAGAGATTCACAGGATTAGGGAAATTAAAACACTAGAGTATATTTGCATTTAAGACTTATTCACCCACACTGGAAGAGTCTAGAAAATATAACTTTCACCAGTGCTTTGAGAAATAGATTTGTGAGGGGATCCCCAGCATCCTTGAAGAGCTCCATGATTTCTTTTCTCTGTGGGACAGACCTTATGGTGATACCTGCAATCACTCAATTGGAAAACTTAAATGCAATAGGTATAATTGTATCTTGAGATAGCAGGAGTGAAGTGGAGACACACAATCATTAAAAGGAAGGTGGGTATAACTACTGTAATGAACAGCAGAGTAAAATCCCCAGTAAGAATAATCTAACTCATGCAGACTTATGGTGTTGGCTAGTTAATTGTTGTAGTCCAATAAGTGCAATAGACAAGAAAGCTATCGAATCTTTACTTGATCTGTATTAGCAGAAAATGTCCAGGTCAAATAAACAAAAGTCTAATTTGAATCATAAAAGAATAAACAATTAATTTTTAGGCTTTAGTCAGTTTACAAACCCAGAACCCCTTGAATAAAGGAGTGGCTCTCTAGTCAGAGTAAAGACCAATGGAGGTCAGGTGATCAATGATGTCTTTGCTGAGATCTATCTTGCAGTGAGTCCCTGAACCCATTCTGTCATTATTTCTCTAGTTCCAGAATGCATAATTAGAATAGAAATAATTAGCAGCTGGAAGAATCTCAACACTGGTTTTCTTTTTTTTTTTTTTTTGAAAGAGACAAAGAAAGAGGAAGAGATTTTAGAAAAAGAGAGAAAAGGAGAAAGAAAGAAACAGCAAAAGAAAGAAAAAAGAAAAAGAAAGAGAAGAGATTTTAGAAAAAGAAAAGGAGAAAGAAAGAAACAGCAAAAGAAAGAAAAAAGAATGAAAGAGAAAGAAAGAGGAAGAGATTTTAGAAAAAGAGAAAAGGAGAAAGAAAGA
>PVKP010042258.1:0-18188 GCA_004027715.1 Plecturocebus donacophilus
CAGGGTAATAAGGGTGACATTGCAGATGCTGCTGCCAGCCTCTCCGGAGTGCCAGCCTCCCCGGGGTCTCGGGGGTCACCCAGGCCCACCTCCCACCTGCAGAAATGCCCCGTGGCCCTGCTTGCTGCCCCCCTGGCCCATAGACTTCCTCCTGTCCCTGCTTCAGGTCCACTCCCAAATCTCCCACCCTTTGGAGCCCTAAGCCCTGGCCCAACCTGGGGTCAAAGGCTCCCGCTCCAGCCTGGATACTGCCCCACTCAGGCTGGAAGATGGCCAGCGCTGGCTGGGCCTTGGCTCTGTGCCCGGAGCTGGGCCACCCGGGAAGGATGCGTCCCGGGCCCTCCAGCTCGCTCTCAGCTGGACTTTGGGTTATCAGGCTCTGAGAGTCACCCTGATACCAAAAGGCCCCAAGTGGGCCACCTGCTGAATGAATTCCGAAGGAAAAGGGAGCACACGAGCACGCCGATTTGTTCAGACATCAGGGATTGGGGGCTCCCCTCTACCCACAGGAGGGGTGCAAATGGCAGAGCAGGGCCCTGCTCCCTAAGGGCAAGGTAAAGGCTGGTCCACGTGACCCACTGGCAGCAGGCCAGGGCAAGACACACACAGCTGGCCTCACTCTGAGTTCAGGTGGCCCCCACAACTCCCCCAGCACAGCCCGAGAAGGAAGGACCCGGAAGCTAAATGTGGATGTCCCCAGCAGAGGCCACCTCTTAAAGAGACTTCAGGGGGGAGTGCAGCACAGAATTATGGCATCCAGTTATTCCAGCAAAAAACACAGGCATGAACTCGACACACACCAGAAACAGTCACATGTACGTTCTGAGATGGAATTTTTAACCTCGCTAAATTTTGGTTTAAAATGCTTTTACAGCTGTTCCCAGCGCTCGTTTCATAAGAACCTGCTTATGCAAAGCTGCACGTGGGCCTCCCGGGAGGCAAGCCCAGGCCTCTGCAGTTTCCCAGATGGTCTGTAAATCAGTGCTCTGGGAAGCTTTAGACTGGGGGACTGCTTTAGACACCCCAACAAATCAGTTCCCTGCACCCGCCGTCTCACCAAGCAGCACCCATCTCCCAACCAAGTTGTTCTCACTTGCAGCAGAAGCCATGGCCAGGGCCAGCTCTGAGGAGCAGGTGATGGCATGGAAGAGCCGTCAGCCTTCCCCAAGCCACCATCTACTCAGCTCAGTGGAGTGTTCAGTGGCCCCAGAGAAAACCCTCCCATTGTAGAGAGTACAGTCCATGCAGCTAGAGGCCTCTGCCCTTTGGGGCATGCCAAAGATCCCTTTATCACCTCAGTGTAGTCTCTGATGTGGAAACAGACCCCCCCACCCACTCATGGAAGGAGATGCTCCCCAGAAGCGGGACCCTGGCTCTAGGAGGAGGCTGGGTTGGCCCCTGAGGATGAAGCATCCCCCTATGGTGCAAAGACATCCTCCTTACAGGTCAGACGGCTGGGCACGGTGTCACGCAACACCCCAGGTGATCATGCCGGCCTTGACCGTGGCATTTGTTCTGCAAGCCAAGCCAGACACAAAGCTTGGAGATAATTGAGCAACTAGCAAAGTGTTTTCAAAGGGAAAATGAAATTTCAAATAAAACTCTCAATCAAGTACTGCCTATACAAATGATGTGCCAAGAACACTGACTGCAGAAAATTTGACCACAGTAGCTGCAGTGGGATCATAAAGCAATGAAAGATCTGCACAGCCCCTCCATCACTGCCGAGGAGGCGAACGGCGGGTGAGAGATCTCCAGAAGGAAGGGTGCTGCGTCACCAAATGGAATCAGCCTGTACTTGACAGCTGGGCGTTTAAACTACCAGGGATCTCATTTTCAACTCCAGAGGTTTAAAGATTCTATAAAATGCATTTTATTGGCCGGGCACGGGGGCTCACGCCTGTAATCCCAGTACTTTGGGAGGCTGAGGTGGGTGGATCACAAGGTCAAGAGATGGAGACCATCCTGACCAACATAGTGAAACCCATCTCTACCTTAAAAATACAAAAATTAGCCAGGTGTGGTGGCACACACCTGTGGTCCCAGCTACTCAGGAGGCTGAGCTGGAAGAATCGCTTGAAGCCGGGAGGCAGAGGTTGCAGTGAACCGAGATTGTGCCACTGTGCTCCAACCTGGCAACAGAGCAAGACTCCATCTCAAAAAAAAAAAAAAAAAGTGTTTTATTTTTAAAACTGATTATTAAACAGCAAACTTGCAAGGAGGACAATCAATTCCATTCCCACTGTGCTAGCAGGTACCCCCGGGTGCCCCCTGCTCAAGCCCCCCTTGGCAGGGCCAAGCCTCAGGTCTGCCTGGCTGAGGGCAGCTCAGGAAACTCCACAAGGGCGGTGGAGATGGGGGAACACTCCTAAGAGGCATGGAAATCTGCTTGTGGAAAGCGGACATTTAAACTGCTTATTTATGAATTATTCCTCTCCTTCCACAGGGATTTGAGGTGATTTGCTAAGAGCTCACAAGAACTGGGAGCAATCCAAACACCCAGAGGTCCTAGGCTGTAGCCCAAGAGGACTTTTGCAGTGGGGCTGCAACGGCCAGCTGGGGCTGCTCTGCTCTCTGCTTTGTTGGCTCAGGCCTCGGGGCCCATGGGTGCCCCACACTCCTGGGCACACTGGGAGCCACACTCAAGGAGGCCTCACAGGCCCAGGCAGGTAGACCCGATGCTCAGTCCTGGACAGCTCCCCCTGAAGGACCTAATGGACTTAGACACCCAGGGTGGTTGCTCCTCTAGCCACAGAGCTCCCCAGTCAGACACAACATACCAGGTGCCCTCCCCTCACCCAGGGCAACTCTGTGTGTGCCAGGTGCAGCAGGTCTGTGTCCAGACCTGCCAAGTGGCTCCAGCCAGCCAAGACAAGCCCAGCCTCTCCTGCCCAAAAGAGAGCAAGCGTTGCTTTCTGAAACCGTTTTATTGAGATAGAACTCACATGCCATAAAATTCTCCCAGAATGTGCAATTCAAAGGCTGGGCACAATTGCACTTTGGGAGGCTGAGGTAGGAGGATCACTTGAGGCTAGGAATTCAAGACCAGCCTGGGCAACATAGCAACACCCCGTCTCTACAAAGAAAAAAAAAAAAAAAAGCTTGTTTCTACACAAAAAAAATTATCCAAGTGTGGTGGTTCACACCCGAAGTCCTATACTCCAGAGGCTGAGGCAGGAAGATTGCTTGAACCCGGGAAGTCCAAGTTAGAGTGAGCCGAGATCATACCTGCACTCCAGCCTGCATGACAGAGTGAGACTTTGTCTCTAAAGCATGCAATTCAACAGTTTTTAGAATATTCTCAGAGTTGTGCAACCATCACATGATCTAATTTCAGAACATTTTCATCACAGAAACCCCATATCCATCAGCAGTCATCCCTCTACCAGCCCTTAACTGACTTTCTGTCTCTGGATTTGCATGTCTGGACATTTCCTGTGCACAGAATCATACAAAACGGGTGTTCTGTGTCTGCTTCTTTCACGGAGCCACGTTTCTAAGGTTCATCCACGTTACAGCATAAATCAGTGCTTCCTGCGTTTCACTGTGTGGCCGGACGGCCCATGCTTTGTTTATCAGGCATCCGTGGGTGAACACTTGCACCGCTTCCACCTTCTGGCTGCTATGAATAGTGCTGCTATGAGCAAGTTTTTGTGTGGACATATGTTTTCAGCTCTCTGGGTATATATCTGGAAGTGAAATTCTTGGGTCATATGGTGCTTCTATGTTTAACTTTTTGAGAAACTGCCAGACTGTTTTCCAAAGAGGCTGCACCATTCAACAATCATTGAACAGCAGTTGCTGTAGAAGGGCTCTGATTTCTCTGTGTCCTCGCCAACACTTGTTATTATCTGACTTTTCTATTCTCACCATCCCAGTGGCTGTGAAGTGGCCCCTCACTGTGGTTTTGACTCTCATTTTCCCAACGGCTGATGACATGGGGCACCCTTCCTTGCTGGCTGACCGTCTGCACATCTTCTCTGGAGACCATATGCTATGGGCGGGTGGTGCTTCAAGAGGAGCCCCTGCAATCCCTCCTCCTGGGGACATCTGTGAGTCGAGGGTGTGGAATGCCGCACTCTGGACTGACAGATCCACTTTCTCACATGAGAGCAATCTGGGCCGGATTGTTCCGTCTGGTGAGACAAGGGTGCCCCCACCACAGCCAAGAACCCCACCAGAGCCATGGACAGGTGTGGACGGGGCAATGTGGCACCTTCGTTGTGATTAGGACCTAATTTGCCATAAATAGAGGCCCTGGAATAAGGAGAATTTGCCCCCAGGGTGTGCTCTGGGACACTGGACAAGGTTCCCATCCACTCACAGTGAGTCAAATGGTGGACCCTTGAAGTACGCCTGGAATGTGTGAACATGACTGCATTTGGGAAAACGGTCTTTGCAGATGAAAGAAAGGTAAGAATCTCAACCTGAGACCATCCTGGACTCTCTGGGTGGGCCCTAAACCCAGTGACAGGTGGCCGTAGAGAAGGTGAGGGGTACACAGCGGAGAATGCCGTGTGCGGACGGGGTGGAGGTTGGAGTGACGGGCTATGGGAAACCCAGGGACAGCCAGCAGCACGGGGGGCCGGAGGAGGCAGGAGCAACCCTCCCTCAGAGCCCCCAGAAGAACCAGTGCTGCCCAGTCCAGTCTGCGACCTCAGACGTCTGGTCTCCAGAACTGTGAAAAAAGGGATTTTTGTTGTTTTAAGGACCGCACTGTGTATGATTTGGTCACAGCAGCCACATGGAATGCAGACGCCCCTCTCCCGCAGCACCACAATTGCCTGATGTCCCACAGCGGAGAGAAGGGGATTTGCCTGGTCCCGTGTCATCAAGGAGCACTGAGAAACCCCACGTCAGTGCGTTTATCCTACAGACCGGCCTCGAGCGTCGCTCTGCCTGAGCTCCCCTGGACACACCCGGAGGCGACAGAGCTGGCCAGGCTGCCCAGCCCGTGGCTGGGGTGCCCTGGACCCACACCCAGCTCACACTTGGCGGTAGGGATTCCCTAGGTGCCTCTAGTGCCTCTAAGAATAGCTGTTACCCCACATTCTGGGCAGTCTCTTTCAACAAATCTTCCACCTGTGCAGGTGGGACACCCGAGGAACAAGGTAGCCCTGGCCCTGGCCCCCATCCTGTGGCCTGGGGCCCAGAGCCTGCCAGTTAGATGCAGAGATAGGGCCAGAGGGAGCCCGCCATCCTGAGCATCACCATACTGGCACGGGGGGGGTCTCCCACGCCTGCTGCTACCCCCATCTCTCCGCTCCCCAGCCTGTGGCACTGCCGTGGGACCACCTGCAGTGGGCTGGTCTGGAGCACCGGGTGGCACACTGCATCCCTCACTGGCCAGCCCTCCCCACCACACTGTGACACCAGTCGCCTCTCTGACTGCCCTCAGGAGGGATGGGCACCCAACCCTGCCACGTCCACGTGGGTCAGGTGTGTCTCGGATCTTCCTGTGTAATGCAGTATTCCAGGTACTTCCACCAAGAAGACACGGGGCCACTGTCCACCACAGTGACCCCAGGGAAGAGGACCTGGGCCTGGAATGAATGTGGGTTGCAGCCCGTGTCTGGCCCTTCTTCTTGACCAGTTGCTAGGTGTCAGGACCCGCTCCTTAGGAGAAGTGGCAGGTGGGCAACTTGGAGCTGGAGAGAAGATGGGGAGCCCACGTGGGGGCCTAGTGGGGAAGGAAGCAGACAGGAGGTGGGGTGACCGCAGGAGAGGGCACAGCCGCCTGGACACACGGGCCCAGCCAGCGCCCGGCGGGGCCGATTCATGCAGTTGCCCACACTGTGCTCCCTGGCACGTTCTTCTCTTGTACTACGGTTATTGCTGAAATAATCAAACAATGCAAATAAAACAATGCAAATAAAACTTAGAAGCATTTGACTTGCTACAATGGTGCCCGCCACTAACAGACGATTAGGATGATTCCATCATTCTTCAAAAATAGCTATCCTAAATTAACACCTGCTCTCATCAACGTATCATTTTATCAGAGGATAAAAATTATTTGCAAAATAGTCCAGCAAGAGCCTGTACTTTGGTTTTATGCATTATGAGAGGAAGAATACTGATGACGTTCCAGAGGCTTGACATGTGGCCGGAGAGAGCCAACTGGTGTTCACTCAAAAAAAGCCAGGAAAGGATCTACGGAAAAATAACTCGGACACAGCTCAAGGCAGGGCAAAACACAGACAAGCAAACAAACAAAAACCGAAAACAGAAGAATACAAAGACTCCCTTCAACAACAGTGGGCAAATAATTAAACCTCTTCAGTGTCTTTAGGGTTGAAGCCAAACTGGGAAAGGCGCGGTCTGGCCACCGAGGCTCCGAGGCCGGCCTGGGAAGGCCACGCTGCGGGGTTCAGTCCCAACCCAGCAGACGGCTGGCAGCCCGCCCCCGACCAGGTGTGAGAAGCCGGCCTGGGCAGCAACAGGATGAAGGTTGGGCTACAGGGCCGTGAGCTGATGGCCATGTGTCCCCAGGATCCAGGGTTGAACACACAGGAACAGCCTGGAGGCAGCAGACCCCAACCATGATGACAGTGACGGAGTGGGCGCTGGCAGGGGTGCAAGGCCACGCACAAGCCTCGGGTCAGCCCAGTGGAAGCCTGGAGGGGCATGCGGGGCGCGGCCCGTCCTGGGGCACATGGCCCCTGTGGACATCTGTCAGGACTGGGGTGGAGGAGGCAAACATTTTGTTTGCTGTCACATAATCCCCTGACCAAGAGGACCCAAAGGACCTTCCAGAGAACCAGAGGTTTCCATCTAAGAAGGATGGTAGTGAGGCTGCGTCTGGTTCTGAGAAGGACCCGTGAGGGGCTGGGAGTGGACCCATCACCCTCACAGGGACACAGGGACACAGGGATGTGTCCTCACAGCACTGTGCTCCCTCCCCAGCCCTTCCGTCGCAGCCTCCTGCTGCCATTACTCCCGCCATCCTCCTAGTCCTCAGCACGTCCGGCAGGTTCCAGCCCTGGGTCTTTGCTCTCAGGGCTCCCCCAACACCTCCAGACTCACCCCCCACTCAGGACTCTGCCTGAACGTCACTGTCATCAAGGCCTCCCAGCCCCGCCAGCATGGCCCCGCACCCCATCACCCCATGATGTGGGAGGGGTGCACAGAGGCACAGACGGGCTGGGGTGCTGACCAGGCCTTGGACTCTGGGAAGGGACTGATGAGTGAGGGCCTGCAGCTGGGTATGGGTGGGCGCTGACTGTCACTCCCTCCAGAGGCAGGGGCAGGCATTCCAGGGCTTCACTGATTGTGCCAGGGTTGGGGCTCATGGTGGCAGAGCCAACTGCCTATCTGGACCAAGGATGCTGCACACCCCTAAGACCCAGCCTCCCCGAGGCCTCTCCCACAGCTGACCCACCACAGCCTGGACCCAGCGCCTACCCAGGGGCCCTCCCAGCACCCCCAGCCTCTCTGGCCAGCCTGAGTGGGCTGGATACCTGCAGCACCTCCTAAGTTTCATGTGCAACTAGGGAAGGCATAACCACAGCATGACCACCAGAAGACCACCATGTCTCTAGGTGGACACTTGGGGTACCCCTGCCCTGTGCCCAGGCCAGCCTCTCCCCCCACAGCAACCCCCAGCACAGGGACAGAAGGCTGAGGAATGGAGTGCAAACAGACAGCATTCACTAGCCCTGAAGTGGTGAATGAGATGATCCAGTTCAGCTATGCTCAGACCTTCTTAGAGAGTGACCATGTCTGATAGCGCCTATGAAACACAAAATGACTTCTCAATAAAAAAGATGAGCTGGGTGCTGTGGCCCACGCCTGTAATCCCAGCACCTTGGAAGGCTGAGGCAGGAGGGTTGCTTGAGCCCAGGAGTTCGAGACCAGCCTGGGCAACATAGTGAGACCCCCTCTCTACAACAGATTTTAAAATTAGCTGATTGTGGTGGCATGCACTATGGTCCCAGCTACTTGGGAAGCTGAGGTGGCAGGATTGCTTAAGGCCCAGAGGCTGAGGTGGCATTGAGCCGTGATCACACCACTGCCACTGCACTCCAGCCTGGGCAACAGTGTGAGACTCTGTTTCAAAAAACAATTAAGTATGGAAATTCTGAAAAATGTAAAAGAAAAACAATATTTCCTGGAGCTGAAACACTGTCAACATCTTGGTCTCAGGATGTGAACCTGAGAACACGTCGATCCATTCTTAATTGCCTCAGACCTTCAAGCAGGGGCTCTGGAACCCGTGCAGTGGCAAACATGCACTCACATGCCCTGGCAGAATCTCCATTCGCCATGGAGCCCCTCAAATGCACCGATGTGTTCAGTTCATTCTAAAAGCTAGAAATGATGTGAGCAGCACACGACACGGCTTCAAGTACATGATAAAACAGCAACACAGAGCATGTGCCACGCCACTCCACCTTCAAAACCCCAAAACTGGGGGAACACACGGGGATTCCTGCTCAGGCCCCCCCTGTCAGGCCCCAAGCCCCGCCTCCCTGTGCCCGCTCTCCTCAGCTCCCCCATCTCTCCCAGCCCTGGCCCTGCCTTCACTGCCCCACTCAGCCAGTCCTGACATTGGCCCTGACTCCCTGATCCACCAAGATGGGCCTCATTCTGCCCACAGGCCTCTAAGAGCTCCTTACGCTGAACAGCAACAGGTAATATTTTTACTCTAAAATCATGATGTGTGCATGGTCACATACAGCCCACCATGTTCGCAGGTGCAACCCTTCCAATCTGGAAAAAGCCCGAGGGCAGCTGGAGTGTGACTACACAGAAAGAACCGGAACCCATGCAGAGATCTCTCTCAAAAATAATAATGTGTCTTCAACTAGTGTTAGAAGCTGAGGGCTGTTGGGGCACATATGAGTCAGAAATCTGTTTTGGGCAAGGCATGGTGGCTCACACCTGTAATCCCAGCATTTTGGGAGGCCAAGGCCGGACGATTCTTTGAGTCCAGGAGTTTGAGACCAGCTTGTACAACGAAATGAGACCTCATCTCTACAAAAATTAGCTGGATGTCACAGCGCACACCTCTAGCCCCAGCCACTCGGGAGGCTGAGCTAGGAGGATCGCTTGAGCCCAGGCAGGTCAAGGTTGCAGTGAGTTGAGATTGTGCCACTGTACTCCAGGCTGGGTGACAGAGTTGATACTCTGTTTCAAAAAAAGAAAAAGAAGAAGAAGAAATAAATAAATTGTTTTTTAAGCAAGTATTTGTGTGCTCATATTAAAAAAGTCCAAATATCTATGAAAGGAACCTACACTTGGGTGCAAGCCACACATACGCACTTTTAATTTTAATTTTTTTTTTTTGAGACAGCGTTTCGCCCTGTTGCCCAGGCTGGAGTACAGTGGTGTCATCTTGACTCACTGCAGCCTCAACCTCCTAGGCTCAACTCTTCCCTGGACCAGGAGGGGGAGGAATGATATGGCGCCTGCTCTGGGGCTGGGCACACGACTGTGCTGCCCCCATCACAGGCCAGGAATGCACCTCCCCACACACAAGGGACACCCCACTGACAGCGTCCACCCCCCCACCACCACGTGTGGCCATGGAGCCCCAGATTTCAGAGTTCAACATGAATGTGCAAGATCTCATAGTTTTCATATTGACTATATGTTAAAACAATATTCTAGGCAGTTAAATAAAATATTATTAAAATGAATTTCACCTGTTTCTTTTACTTTTTTTTAAAAAATGTGTCTCCTAGAAAATTTTAAATTGGCCAGGCACAGTGGCTCAGACCTATAATCCCAGCACTTGGGGAGGCTGAAGTGGGAGGATGATTTGAGCTCAGGTGTTTGAGACCAGCCTGGGCAACACAGTGAGACCCTCTCTCTCAAAAAAAAATTTTTTAAGTAGCCAGGTGTATTAGTCCATTCTCACACTGTTATGAAGAAATACCCAAGACTGGGTAATTTGTGAAGGAAAAGGGGTTTGACTGACTCAGTTCTGCATGGCTGGGGAGTCCTCAGGAACTTACAACCATGTGGAAGGCACCTCTTCACAGGGCGGCAGGAGAGAGAGTGGGTACCAGCAGGGGAAATGCCAGATGCCTGTAAAACCCTCAGAATTCACTCACTATCATGAGAACAGCATGGGGGGAACTGCCCCCTTGATTCAATTACCTCCCATCGAGTCCCCACCATCACACATGGGGATTATGGGATTACAATGTAAAATGAGATTTGGGTGGGGACACAAAGCTGAACCATATCACTGGGTATGGTAACATGACCCTAAGGTCCTAGCTACTTGGGAGGCTGAGAGGAAAGGATTTCTTGAGCCCAGGAGGTTGAGGCTGCAGTGAGCCAAGATTGCACCACTGTACTCCAGCCTGGGCAACAGGGTGAGACCCTGTCTCAAAAAAAAAAAAAATTAAAATTAAAAGCACATACGTGTGGCTTGCACCCAAAGCTCATGTCCTATTTCTATTAGACAGCACTGCTCTAGGGCTTTACTTTTACCTCTATTTTAGGACATACATAATTTCTTTCTTTTTTTTTCTGAGATAGAGTTTTGCTCTTGTTACCCAGGCTACAGTGCAATGGCGCGATCTTGACTCACCAGAACCTCCGCCTCCTGGGTTTAAGCGATTCTTGTGCCTCTGCCTCCGAGTAGCTGGGATTACAGGTGTGCACCACAATGCCCAGCTAACTTTGTATTTTAGTAGCGACAGGGTTTCTCCATGTTGGTCAGACTGGTCTTGAACTCCCAACCTTAGGTGATCCACCCACTTCGGCCTCCCAAAGTGCTGGGATTACAGGCATGAGCCCCCGCGCCTGGCCCACACAAAATTTCTTAAACAATTACAAGCTAAACTCGTTGACATTTTATCAGTTTCCACCCTCACGGCTGTTTCTTTTACCCCACCATCTTCCCTCTGAGTCCTCTTTTCTTGCTGATGTCTATCTTACAATAGGAACCCTTACAATGAGCATGAATAAATGGTTAAAATGTTTGCGTGGAAAATGCCTTGATCTTGACTTCCGCCCTTTCACTAGTAGTTTATTTGGGTATAAAATTCGGGGCTGCCAGTCACCTTCCCTCTGCACTGTGGCCTCACTATCTTGTGGCACTGGGGGTTGCTGAGAAGAAACGTGCCAGGCTTTTTCCATGTCTCTGTAGTTCTCAGTCTTTCCTGTTAACTCTAAAGATTTTCTCTTCATCTTTGACATTCTGCAGTTTCACCACAACACATCTCAGTGTGGATTTACTGCCATGTGTTTCTGAACGAAGTGAATATATTCTGAGAATGGTGTCATCAGTTACTGTGCAAACATCAGAGAGTGGACTTCCACAAGCTTAGACGGCACAGCCTCCAACATACCTAGGCTGGATGCTAGTGCCTGCTGCTTCTGGGTCACAAACCTGTACAGCACGCTACTGCACTCAACAGTACATTGTAGGCAACTGTAACACAATGAGAAGTGTTTGTGCCCCTAAACAGAACAGGTACCGTTGAATATGGTTATCATAACTTAGGCCAGACACGGTGGCTCACGCCTGTAATCCCAGCACTTTGGAACACTGAGGCAGGTGGATCACCTGAGATGAGGAGTTCGAGATCAGCCTGGCCAACATGGTGAAACCCCATCTCTACTAAAAATGCAAAAATTAACCAGGTGTGGAGGTGCACACCTATAATCCCAACTACCGGGGAGGCTGAGGTGTGAGAATCACGTGAACCTGGGAGGCAGTGGTTGCAGTGAACCGAGATCGTGCCACCGCACTCCAGCCTGGGTGACAGAGCGAGATCCTGTCTCAGAAAAAAAATACGGTTATCATAACTTACGGGACCACCGCTGTATAAGTGCCCCGTCATGTGGCCCATGACTGCATGTTTCTTTATCCTACTTGGAACTCATCCATGTCTTTTTTCAATACTGGGAAACTCAGCTACCATTTCTTCAAATACTGCTTTTCCAACATTCTTTCCCTTCCTCTCTCCCTGGGACTCCTGTGAGACACTTTTTGGAACTTCTCCACTGCACTTTGATGCTTTTTCCTTCTTTCTTTGGGAACCCTGCCCAACTCCCCAGCTGGGCTGGTCCTCCTGGGGACTGTGAGGCAGCACCCTGTCATTTCCTCTGCACTACTTTCCTGGATCGAAACTAGGAATTGATCTACCCCTGCTCCATCTACCCACTCAACCATGAATTTTGGAGCCAGCCAAAATGACTACTTGCTTTTGTTTGAGACCCTACGACCAGGCTTTCATTCTCTCAGGGCTTGCCACAGATCTTGACTATTGCCAAAGAAAGAAGAGGCAAACTGAAGCCACATCAGATTCAAGGTCCACCTGGCCCTTCCCAAACCACCTTAGACTCCCACAACAGCGGGAGCCTGTGCCAGAGGCTCTGAGCAAGGGCTCTTCCTCTATAGGACAGATCTGTACCTGGATGTCTGTGGACTCCAGGCATCCTGGTGAGCCACTAGGAAGGTGTCCAGGATCCCAGGGGCCTGCCTGCCTGGCTCACCCAGCAAGGCCTGGCTCTCTCATGAGAGCAGGAGCTAGAGGAGGGCTGGTCACATGGACAGACACCATCTGAGAGTGGCCAAGGACCCAGTCTACACAATGCTGGCAGCAGAACCTGTGCCAGAGAGCAAGCAGGTGTGGGCATTGGGGAGACTGCTCCAGGGAGAGGCAGAGACCTCAACAATCAAAGAAAGCAATGGGAGGGATTTCGATTTCCTCATCTATCAAGAAAAGGAAAACTCAGAACCCCAGCTTCTGGCCAGACCAGGGAGCAGGTGGGCACTGTGAGGATTCTTGGCCCTCTGAGGCCAGGAGCTGTCCCCCTATGCCAGGACTTCACATTTAAAGCTCTCTCCTCTTAACAGAATCAGCAAAAACCAAGCTAAAATGTTCAGCTAAAGCTTACAGAATTGCAGAGGCTGGGACTGTCAGCATATTGTAATCATTGACATCTGGCAACAAAATTGCCCCATCACTCCTGGACTCCAAATCGCCCCCAAGTCTGACCGCCCCTCCTCAATAGATAGGGCAGGACTCCTCCCGTGCAGAGATGGTACACGCACCTCCACCATCTCGAATTCACATTTCCACCCATTTCCCTCCTGTAATTTTGTCCTCATGGGATACATTTTTATACTTTAAAATCTTTTACTGATCACCTATCAAATTTCTCTGCAACATATATATCAATATTACATATTTATAAATCTACAAATGGGATTTAAATGTTTAAATTTGCACACTTTTGAGACAAGGTCTTTCTTTGTCACCCAGGCTGGACTGCAGTCATGTCATCTCAGCTCACTGCAGCCTCCATCTCCTGGGTTCAAGCGATTCTCGTGCCTCAGCCTCCCAAGTATCTCGGCTTACAGGCATGAGCCACCATGCCCAGCTAATATTTGCATTTTTAGTAGAGACGGGGTTTTGCCATGTTGCCCAAGCTGGCCAAGTCTTCAAATTTTCTGTGAGGCTCTGAGTGTTAGCGTTTTCTCTATACTGAGTCAACGGTGTAAAACCACAATTACTTTTGCACCAACCTAATAGTATTTAGTACATAATCAATCAAACAACATAAACATGTGACACATCTTAGTAAACCATCACTTCACAGAAAAGTGTCTAATAGAAATGTAGTTCTTGATGGGGTGAATGCATCTGGGGCTTTCTGATTAGCTGATGTCTCCTTGGGTAACTCACTCATTGCCAAAGTAGGCTGGCCTCAGCTATAAGGCTGTCCCTGCATTTGGACTTAGGTGAGTGCCAAGAAACCTGCTCTCATGGCTGAGTCAGCAGGAGTAGGGAGAGAAATAGAGGAACCTCCTGCCACTCCAGAACAATTTCTGAGTTACAGGCTAAGAATCATCACTTCACGACCAAAAGTCATTCTTAATGCTCTGTCAGCTGCAACTCAACTAAATCCCCCTTCAATTTTATTGAAGCCAATGCAGCAGAAACCACTGGGTTTGAAGGATTTGTCATTGGCATTGTTGGCTCCTTGGTCCTGTGGGTCACCTTTTGATATGATTTGGCTGTGTCCCCACCCAAATCTCATCTTGACTTATACTCCCATAATTCCCACATGTTGTGGGAGGGACCCAGTGGGAGATAATTTGAATCATGGGGGTGGTTTCCCCCATACTATTCTCATGACAGTGAATAAGTCTCATGAGATCTGAGTTTTAGCAGGGATTTTCACTTTTACATCTTCCTCATTTTTCTCTTGCCCACCGCCATGTAAGAAGTGCCTTTTGCCTCCTGCCGTGATTCTGAGGCATTCCCAGCCATGTGGAACTGTAAGTTCAAATAAACCTCTTTTTCATCCCAGCCTCAGGTGTGTTTTTATCTGCAGGGTGAAAGTGGGCTAATACAGTAAATCGGTACTAGTAGAGTGGGGTGTTGCTGAAGAGATACCTGAAACTATGGAAGCAACTTTGGAACAGGATAACAGGCAGAAGCTGGAACAGTTTGGAGGGCTCAGAAGAAGACAGGAAAATGTGGGAAAGTTTGGAACTGCCTAGTGACTTGTTGAATGGCTTTGACCAGAAGCCTGATAGTGATATGGACAGTAAGGTCCACGCTGAGGTGGTCTCAGATGGAGATGAGGAACTTGTTGGGAACTGAAGCAAAGGTGACTCTTGTTACGTTTTAGCAAAGAGACTGGCAGCATTTTGTCCCTGCCATACAGATCTGTGGAACCTTGAACTTGAGAGAGATGATTTAGGGTATCTGGTGGAAGAAATTTCTAAGCAGCAAAGCACTAAAGAAGTGACTTGGTTGCTGTTAAAGGCATTCAATTTTATAAGGGAAGCCAAGCATAAACGTTCGGAAAACTTGCAGCCTGACAGTTTGTTTTGTTTTTGTTGTTGAGATGGACTCTCACTATGACACCCAGGCTGGGGTGCAATGGTGTGATTGCAACTCACTGCAACCCCTGCTTCCCAGGTTCAAGTAATTATCCTGCCTCAGCCTCCTGAGTAGCTGGGACTACAGGTGTACACCACCATGCCCGGCTAATTTTTATATTTTTAGTAAAGACAAGGGTTCACCATATTGGCCAGGCTGGTCCCAAACTCCTGTCCTCAAGTGATCCTCCCACCTCAGCCTCTCAAAGTGCTGAGATTACAGGCATGAGCCATCGTGCCCAGCTGTGACAATGTGAGAGAAAAGAAAAACCTATTTTCTAAGGAGAAATTCAAGCCAGCTACAGAAATTTGCATAAGTAACAAGGAGTCAAATGTTAATACCCAAGATGATGAGGAAAATGTCTCCAGGGCATGTCAGAGGCCTTCAGAGCAGACCCTCCTATCGCAGACCCAGAGGCCTAGGAAAAATGGTTTGGTGGGCCAGGCCCAGGGTCCCCATGCTGTATGCAGCCTGAGGACTTAGTGCCCTGCGTCTCAGCTGCTCCAGCCATTGCTGAAAGGGGTCAATGTGGAGCACAGGCCATGGCTTCAGAGGGTATAAACCCCAAGCCTTCACAGTTTCCACATGGTGTTAAGCCTGCGAGTGGACAAAAGTCAAGAACCAGGCTTTGGGCACCTCCTCCTAGATTTCAGAAGGTGTATGGAAACACCTGGATGCCCAGGCAGATGTTTGCTGCAGGGGTGGGGCCCTCATGGAGAACCTCTGCGATGGCAGTGAAGAAGGAAAATGTGGGGTTGGAGCCCCCACACAGAGTCTCTACTGGGGCACCACCTAGCGAAGCTGTGAGAAGAGGGCCACAGTCCTCCAGACCCTGGAATGGTAGATCTATCAACACTTGCACCATTTGCCTGGAAAAGCTGCAGACACTCAAAGCCAACCTGTGAAAGCAGCTGGGAAGGAGGCTGTACCCTGCAAAGGCACAGGGGTGGAGCCGCTCAAGACCCTGGGAACCCACGTCTTGGATCAGCATGACCTGGATGTAAGACATGGAGTCAAAGGGGATCATTTTGGAGCTTTAAAATTTGACTGTTTTGCTGGATTTCAGACTTGCATGGGCCCTGTGACCCCTTTGTTTTGGCCAATTTCTCCCATTTGGAATGGCTGTATGTACTCAATACCTGTACCCCCATTGCATCTAGGAAGTAACTAGCTTGCTTTTGATTTTACAGGCTCATAGGCAGAAGGGACTTGCCTTGTTTCGGATGAGGCTTTGGACTGTGGACTTCTGGGTTAATGCTGAAATGAGTTAAGACTTTGAGGGACTGTATTAGTCCATTTCCATGCTGCTGATAAAGACATACCCTGGAGTGGGAAGAAAGAGAGGTTTAATTGGACTTAGAGTTCCACATGGCTGGGGAGGCCTCAGACTCATGGCAGGAGGCAAAAGGCACTTCTTACGTGGCAGTAGCAAGAGAAAACGAGGAAGAAGCAAAAGCAGAAGCCCCTGATAAACCCATCAGATCTCGTAAGACTTATTCACCATCACAGGAATAGCATGGGAAAGACCGGCACCTATGATTGAATTACCTCACCCTGGGTCCCTCCCACAACACATGGGAATTCTGGGAGATATAATTCAAGTGGAGATTTTGGCAGAGACACAGCCAAACCATATCAGGGACTGTTGGGAAGGCATGATTGGTTTTGAAATGCGAGGACATGAGATTTGGAGGAGCTGGGGCAGAATGATATGGTTTGGTTGTGTCTCAACCCAAATCTCATCTTGAATTGCACTCCCATAATTCCCAAGTGTTGTGGGAGGGACCCGGTGGGAGATAATTTGAATCACGGGGGCAGTTTCCCCCATACTGTTCTCATAGTAGTGAATAAGTCTCATGAGATCGGATGGTTTTATCAGGGGGTTTCACTTTTGCATCTTCCTCATTTTTCTCTTGCCACCTCCACGTAGGAAGTGCCTTTTGCTTCCCGCCATGAATCTGAGCCCTCCGCCCCACCGCCCCAAGCCATGTGGAACTATAAATCCAATTAAACCTCTTTTTTCTTCCCAGTCTCAGGTATGTCTTTATCAGCAGTGTGAAAACAGACTAACACACCTTTCCCTTAGTGGCAGCGTGCTTATCCTGATACCCAGGATGACCTGGGAAATCAAATGCTGCTTTCAGTCCCCTCCACTGACCTAGTATCTTCTGTTAAAATGCCTTTATCTTTTCATATCACACTTCAAGTGTGAAAGCCTTGGCACCATCAACACAGACTTGAGTGAGTGGCAGGCTACATACTGGGCTCATGGCCATTATGGAAGGAGGGGGCATGCTTCACATTGGTTATTTCCCAGCAGGCCTTCCACAGATCTAGAATATTCCATTTCTAAGAGACCCTGAGAGACAAGGCTGAGGGCCTTTCTCTGTATGTGGCATTGCTGGTGTGTGTTACAGACACTTGTTCTCCAGGGCCATCTCCAGGAGCCATTCTTTCACAAGAACGGAAAAAGTGAGGTTATCACGAGGTCATCACTCACAGTATCTCTCAATGATGTCTCGATGACCTAAAATGTTCCCATCACCCTCAAGTGTCTCCACTGGAGCTGTTCTGCAAAGAGGGGCCTTAAGGAAGAGAGGCAAGAGGGCAGGGCACATGTCCCACTCAGGCGGAGCAATTTTTGGACAGGGGCACACAGAGTAGATGCAGCATTGGGTTCCCATATTCTACCCACAGGGAAGAGGGCCCCAGGACTGTCAGCCAAAGTCAAAGCTATAGAGCCCTCTCCTCCCTGGGTACTTCCAAGAAACACTGAGGAACCGAGACTGCACTGCTGATGGAAGAAACTTTCTGGAGGGAATTCCCTTTATCTGAGTAAGTGGCAGACCACACACCAGGAAACTGGTTTTGTGGGAAAGTGTGAGAGCTTCCGTACCCTACAGATTAAGTTATTCAAGAAGGGTCAGATGGAAGTTACCACCCACCAAGACAGTGAACAAGTGCTCAGGGCTGCCCAGAGTCACCCCAGCTGCCCGGTTTCTGTGACTGTGGCTGTGACTGACCACTGGAGGGGACACAGGCAGGCCACCAGGACTGTGACAAATGTAGTTTGGGACCAGGAGTGGGTTCAAGCAAGAACAGGAGGAGGGGAATGGAGCAGGGAGCAGTCACCCAGAAATCTCACTCCTGAGGAAGTGTTGGATGGAGTAGGGGAAGCAGAACCACAGAGTGCCAACCCCTCAGGGCCCAGTGGGAGGAAGGTAGGGCAGGAAACAGCCTTACCTGCCAGGATCACAGTGGGAGCATGGAAACACACAGCCAAGACTTGTGAACAAGTGAATGACTGAGTTATTTCAGAAAAAACTTTAA
>PVKP010042259.1:0-18187 GCA_004027715.1 Plecturocebus donacophilus
GGCGGCCGCAGCGCCTGTTTCTGAAGCACATCTTAACTTTTCAGTTTCAGACGGCCTTTTCCTCCCTCTTTCCGCTCCCTGATTCCTCCTCTTCCTGCTGGTCTCCTTCACACCCTCACTTTAGGATTTTATTAGAGACTCTCCTGGACTCCACTGTCACCCCTGCCACCTCTCCTCAGCCCAGCACTCCGCTGGCTGAGACCCGTCCGCGCATCTCCCCGGGAAAACGGCGTGGACTCGCTTCTTCCTCATTGGCGGAAGCTGGGGGTGCCCAGCGCAGACCGAACCCCCGTCCCCGCCCACACTCGCTGCTATATTAGGCGGTGCGGCCCCGCGGCGGGGGTTCGTGGAGGCCCGCGGTGTGGTGGGCGCGTGCGCGTGCACTGGGGGTGGGCGTGGAGGCGGAGAGGAAGGCGTGGTGTGGCGTTCCCCAGGTGATTGCTATTGGGGGAAGGCGGAGGAGCTAGAGAACGACTCAGCCATTTCGGGGGAAGAGGAAGTTGGACCACATCGGCTGTTTTAGTGCTTTTGCTTTTTCCCCAATTGAGCAGAGAATATTTTCGAGGGGGGTGAGTTATAATGATCTATCGCGTTTTACTGAGCCCAGTTCCACTCCTGCCCTTCTTCGGCTTTTTAGGGTCTCCCCTCCGCTCCCTCGGAAGCTCTAAGGAGGTGGGCAGAGGGAGGAGGTGTGCTACCAAGAACATGAATAATTCATGAGCGCCGCCCCTTCGTCGGGAAGCCCCGCCCCTCCGGATCGCGCTGACGCACGGTGCATTTACCAAACTTGAGGAAGCGACGTCACAGGCCCCACCCCCAAGACGGGGGGCGGGACGCCACCTCCAGCACGTGCTATCTCTACCCGCGCAAGCCCGAAAGGGTGTGCGCAGGCGCTGCCCACTAGGGGGAGGAAGGAGGCGGGGTGGGGAGGTTGTTGGGTTTAGAGCCGGGCGGAGACCGCTGAGACTCATTCCTCGGGAACAAGGGTCGGGTGTCAAGGAGACCTTTTCACACCAGCTCCTGTCCCCCGCCTACGGTGGGTGGGATCGCGCGGCAGAGACAAAGGAGATCAGTAGGGCCGGACATAGCTGCGCAGGGAAGTAGGCTCTCAGTTTGGGGTGGTGGGCTTTTGCGGGGGCTGTGGGGGTGGTTATATTTAAACTCCCAGAGCCGTTAAGTTGGTTCGTACTCCGATGCGCGCGCAACCAGGGTGGTGGCAGATTGCGCATGCGTGATTCCGGGCCTAGGGGAACGCGCGCTAGCGCTCGCGGCCGGGTGGTAGTGGCGGAGGAGAAAGGGGTCGGCGCACGCGCGGTTGAGTCCTCGAGTTCGGGTCTCGCGGGCATCTTGTTTTGGTCTCGCGGGCTAGTGGGGCGCGCTTCGGGAGGAGGCGCTTGTGCGCGAGACTAGGCGAGAAGAGCAGAGCTGCGCGCGCACTCGGGAAAGGGGGGAAGGGAACGGGGTCCAGACGGGGGGGTGTTAAGCCCGTTGATCCCCCTTGTTACCCCGACTGGGACGGAGTAAGGGGAGGAAATGATCGAGATGGCCGCCGAGAAGGAGCCGTTTCTGGTGCCGGCCCCACCGCCGCCGCTCAAAGATGAGTCGGGCGGAGGGGGCGGCCCCACAGTGCCACCGCACCAAGAGGCCGCCTCCGGGGAGCTCCGCTGCGGCACGGAGCGTGGGCCGGGTTCTCGCGCGCCGTCTGCGGGGTCCCCGGCCTCTGGGGTCGGCAGGGAGAGCCTCGGAGCCGCGGCCAGTCCCCGGGGCGGCCCCCAGGCGCAGTCGCACGGAGAGGCCCGCCTGTCGGATCCCCCAGGGCGAGCTGCTCCTCCGGACGTGGGGGAGGAGCGCCGGGGAGGGGGCGGAACAGAGCTAGGCCCCCCTGCCCCTCCTCGACCCCGCAATGGCTATCAGCCCCACCGGCCACCTGGGGGAGGCGGGGGCAAGAGGAGAAATAGCTGTAATGTAGGGGGAGGCGGAGGAGGTTTCAAACATCCGGCCTTCAAGAGGCGCAGGCGAGTGAATTCGGACTGTGACTCTGTGTTACCCTCCAACTTCCTCCTGGGGGGCAATATCTTTGATCCCCTGAACCTGAATAGTCTCCTGGATGAGGAAGTGAGTCGCGCCCTCAACGCGGAGACCCCTAAGTCATCCCCCCTTCCTGCCAAAGGGCGAGATCCAGTGGAGATCCTCATCCCCAAAGATATTACTGACCCGCTCAGCCTCAATACTTGCACTGATGAGGGCCATGTGGTTCTTGCTTCGCCACTCAAGACTGGTCGGAAGCGGCATAGACACCGGGGACAGCACCACCAGCAGCAGCAGGCAGCCGGAGGGAGTGAGACCCACTCCGTGCCGCCCACAGCCCCTCTCACCCCCTCACTCCACGGGGAGGGCACCACACAGCACCTGCGGCACAGGGGCCAGAACCGGGATGCCCCCCAACCCTATGAACTCAACACAGCCATCAACTGCAGGGATGAAGTGGTGTCTCCCCTTCCATCTGCTCTGCAGGGTCCCTCAGGCTCCCTATCAGCCCCTCCAGCTGCCTCAGTTACCTCCGCACCCCCGTCTTCCTCCTCCCGACATCGCAAACGTCGCAGGACTTCCAGCAAGTCGGAGGCAGGGGCTAGGGGTGGAGGCCAGGGTTCCAGGGAAAAGGGCCGAGGGAGTTGGGGAGGCCGCCACCACCAGCACCCACTGCCTGCAGCAGGCTTCAAAAAGCAACAGCGCAAGTTCCAGTATGGGAATTATTGCAAGTACTATGGGTATCGCAATCCTTCCTGTGAGGATGGGCGCCTTCGAGTGTTGAAACCTGAGTGGTTTCGGGGCCGGGACGTCCTAGATCTCGGCTGCAATGTGGGCCATCTGACCCTGAGCATTGCCTGCAAGTGGGGCCCGTCCCGCATGGTGGGCTTGGATATAGATTCCCGCCTCATCCATTCTGCCCGCCAAAACATCCGACACTACCTGTCTGAGGAGCTGCGTCTCCCACGCCAGACTTTGGAAGGGGACCCAGGGGCAGAGGGTGAGGAAGGGACCACCACTGTCCGAAAGAGGAGCTGCTTCCCAGCCTCGCTGACTGCCAGCCGGGGCCCCATCGCTGCCCCCCAAGTGCCCTTGGATGGAGCAGACACATCAGTCTTCCCCAACAATGTTGTCTTCGTCACGGTAAGAGAGTTCAGAGGCTCTTGGAATAGGGGCCAGGTGTGAAAATGAGATTAAATGGGAATGTATCGGGGAAAGTTATGACCCAGATGCTTTAAAAGAGGGGTCTGGGTTGGCAAGTGAGAGCCTCTGCTGGGCATCTCTTCCCTTTTATAACACCGAAAGGTGACCTGTCTACCTTGGGGCCTTGACCCTGGAGTCCTTTCTCATGACTGCAAGGATCTCCAAAATAGAGGAGGACTTTTTTTTGCCCAGCTCCCAGCTTGGCCTGTAATCCACACTGGTCCACCTTCCCTTGAAGGCTGCTGCTGCTGCTCACTAGGGGATTCAATCCAGCTGGAACTTGGTCCTCAGACTTACTGAAGGAGCCTGAGAATGGGAGTCAGGCGTGGAATGTCTTCTGGGGAGGAGATTAGGGTAGCGGCAGACTAATACTGGCATTTCTGCCCATTGATAGAGACCTTCCCATCAGCTGCTTTTGTTTTCCTAGACAGTTTGTTGAAGAGTGTCAGGAACCCAATGCTTGGCTGTAGATCCTCTCCACACTGACCCTAGATTGTAGGAGAGGGAAGAGCCAGAAACTCCCCACAGAGAGGAGAGAGTCCCATGCCCACCACAGTGTCCCCTGACCGAACACAGCTCCCCGGAAAACATCCCAGTTAGGCCGCCTGCTGGAATCTTTGGCATTGTGTTGGGTTAAGCCTGAAGAATGGTCTTTCTAGAGGGTTGTGATGAGCTTATCTTCTAGAAAAGGTTTCCTAAAGGATGTGGCTCTTCATATCTCTCAGAGAAAGGAAAGAATAGGCCTGAAACTTTGCCAACCCCAACTGCAGAGAAGGAACCACAGGTCTGCCTGTGGTTCGAAACCTGGGTTAGTTACCCTTGCAACTAATTGCAGTCATTCCACTTAATGTCTGTGAGTGAGAATAAGCACAGGATAGGGTCCTGGGACCCCAGCTTTGGAAGACCTCATGGATAATTTGCAGCATTTAAAATTACCCAGGCTCCCTCTGGACGTTTTTTGGCTTACCAGGGGTAGGAAGAAGCAGAGGCCAGGAAGGTGTAGAGGAGAAAACAAAACTCAAAGAGGGCCCCTTTTGGGAGTTAGTCTGAGAAGAATATGACCATGGGCTAAAGTGAGGCTGCAGGACTGTGTGTCGGCCTCAGGGCAGGTTGCCTGGAAGCAGGGGTTCTTTGATTCCCTCTGTTGACCTCACTGCCGATTCTTGCCCGCAGGGTAATTATGTGCTGGATCGAGATGACCTGGTGGAGGCCCAAACACCTGAGTATGATGTGGTGCTCTGCCTTAGCCTCACCAAATGGGTGCATCTGAACTGGGGAGATGAGGGCCTGAAGCGCATGTTTCGCCGGATCTACCGGCACTTACGCCCTGGGGGCATCCTGGTCCTAGAGCCCCAACCCTGGTCATCCTATGGCAAGAGAAAGACCCTTACGGTGAGTTGGGTGTGGTGGAAATGGGGGATAATCCTTCCTTTGGTTGAGGCAAGAAAAGGCCTCAGGGAATATAGAAGGAATTTCTGAACAAGGTGAAAAGGCCCTCCGGCTGGGCATGGCTCTTGGCCAGGGGAGGTGGCAGCATGCTAAAGTGGTCCTTTGCGTCTCTCCTTAGGAAACAATCTACAAGAACTACTACCGAATCCAGCTGAAGCCAGAGCAGTTCAGTTCCTACCTGACATCCCCAGAAGTGGGCTTCTCCAGCTATGAGCTTGTGGCCACACCCCACAACACCTCTAAAGGTAAGGCTGGTTTATTTTGTTGGGGAGGCTGGTCCTGACTGATAGCGTTCAGATCCCGTGGGGAGGTGCTGCCGACCCCTTCTGATCACTGTCTCTCCCCTCAGGCTTCCAGCGTCCTGTGTACGTGTTCCACAAGGGCCGATCCCCCAGCCACTAAGTGGCCCCTTGAACAGAAAGTGTGAAGAGGCTGCCCTCGCTGCTCATAAGGACCTGGGGGGAAGAGGAAAGTGTCCCAAGGTCTTTCCTTTCTGACTCCAAAAATAGTTTTCTTTCTTGGATCTGCAAAGAAAGCTTTTTTTCCGTCGCTGCCTCAGCCTCAGCCTCCTCCCTACGCCTCTTGACACCTGCGCAGCAAGGCTGGCTGTGCTGGAGTCACCATATTCCTCTCCCATAGCCTGCCAGGCTGGATGGCATGGACTGTTTGCTGACCTCTGTTCTCCTAGGGCTTGGGAGGTGGGAGGATACCAAATTCTCTAGCCCTTTCCTCCTATTCTTCCAAGGAAAGAGATTCCTATATCTTCTCGGCCCTTTTCCCTAGCTGCATTTCAGTGGACCACGGATAGATGGACTGAGGGTTAGAGGGGGAAGCCTGGTAGGGAGGCATGAAGGTACTGTGAAAATCTTTCCCTCTGCCGTCCTCCAGTGGGAGAGGGGATTGGGTTTTGAATGTGAGAACAGCACAATAAACTTGATGTCTAGGGCAGTGGCCCCCACACCTGTGTCAGGTACTTTCTAGCTGGTAGGGAATACATGGTGCTTTCCACCAGAACCTGTGCTTCCTCTTCCTCTGTCTTCCGTCTCAAGGAAGACAAGTTTTTCAGTGGCTGGGTTTTGTTGCATGCTAGCCAAGTCCACACAAAAGTACACAGAAGCCTAGACAGGAAAAGGTGTGTAATGCAAATTTTGGTGTGTAACTTGGAGTCTGCCTTCCCTCCCCCAGAAAAGCCCTGTGAGGTCCTTGAGCAGAAGGCTAACTTTTTGATTTTTGTTTTCCTGAAATGGAGTTTCACTTTGTTGCCCAGGCTGGAGTGTGCAATCTCGGCTCACTGTAACCTGCGCCTTCCAGGTTCAAGCAGTTCTCCTGCCTCAGGCTCTGGAGTAGCTGGGATTACAAGCCACAAGCCCAGCTAATTTTTTGTATTTTTAGTAGAGATGGGGTTTCACCATGATGGCCAGGCTGGTCTCAAACTCCTGACCTCAGGTTATCCGCTCACCTCAGCCTCCCAAAGTGCTTGGATTATAGGCAGAAGCCACTGTGCCGGGCCAGAAGGCTAACTTGTCAGTGGAGGTAGGAAAAAGTGCTTTGGATCAAATGCTCATGGATAGACCAGACACCTTTTTTGGTGCTGTGGAATCAGATTTATAGGCAATTAACATGAAGCTCTTCAGGGGCTTGTCAGGTGTTACTGGAACTTCAAACTTTACTCAGGTGTAACAGGATAGGCAAGGCCCTTAAAGGTAAAAAGGAGATAATTTCAGTAACTCAGTGCAAGCAGCTGGCTTGCAAGCTCTTTGAGACAGGTTATCAGAGAAGGCCTCCGTGAATTGTGATAGGCTAGGCCCCGCGTTTCAAAAGATCAGAATAAGTGGTACAGAGAACAATCGCCTGATATAAAACAGGCATTAGCTGTGGCTGAAGTTGGGGAGAGGTGGGTAAGGTTGTGAACTGAGGGGTATCTAAACCTCTAAGTGTTTTCTACTTGCCATGACTCCACCAAGTTCCTAAAAAGCCTCCAAACTCAACTTTCAGGCAGCTTCCAACCTGAGGCTAAGTGGACAAACCCCCTAGAGAGATTTTAACCCCATTTTAGGCCTCCAAGAAGAATCTCATTTATTAGCAAAATTACTTTATTCTGACAAATAGTTTAACACAAAAATACGAACTAGCATTCCAAGCATCTACGCATCCCATCGCCTCAGTGTCCGGTGCATGAGGAAGGTGTCCTCTGAAGGGCGGGGCCGGAGTTGAAGCCGGAGAGGGGGCAGACCGTCCAGGGTCAGGTGTGGAGCTTCATAAAACAGTGTTTCTGGGTCACACAAGATGGTTATGTCTGGCCCCGGCCCAGGTGGCTCCTGTTGGGAGGTGGGGCCCAAAGCAAGGTTACACTGGGAGGAAGGATCCGGGGAAGAGGGTACATGGAGGAAGCCTCACGCCCAGATCGCATCACCTTTGGGGGTGGGGCTCGAGCCTGCGGCGGCAGGAGAGCCAATTTCTCCCTGAGCGCTGCGTTCAGAACCTGTTCCTCCGGCACCTGCAGGCTCACCAGGTCTCGGAAGAGCCTCTTGGAGCGCGGCACGTTCAGCCCTGAGAGCACAGCGGGGACAGATGTGAGCGGTACCCCCTCCCCCAGACTCCCGCGCGCAGCCGGCCGCCCGCCCCCCTCACCCTCGGACACGCTCTCCTCCAGGCCGCAGCGGATCTGGAACGACTTTCTCAGCTGTTCCTCCACGGCTTTCGCGGCATCAAAGTGGCTCCCGGCTGCGGCTCTCAGCTCCAGGCCCAAGGCCAGGCTGCTCTGCAGCGCGGGCATCTCCAGCTCCAGCGGCGCCGCGGGCTGCAGCTCGGACAGCACCGGGGAAGGTGGTGCCAGGCGGAAATGGACCTGGGAGCAAAGGGCAGGGCGGTGACCAGGTGGGCGCGGGGCCATCGCGGGCCGTGGGCCAGCCTCCCTTGCTCACCTGCCGCCGCTGCCGACCCCCGCCCCGCCGCTCCGCCCGCCCCTTCCGCCGCCCAGGGCTGCCATGCCGCGGCTCGGGGCTGTCGGGCCGCGGACTCAGGCTCAAGTCCAGGCCGGGCTCGGGCACTGGGGCTCGGGGTTTCGGGACTCGGGGCTCCGGGGGTGGCCCCGGGACCGCCGCGGCTTCTTCCCCTTCCACCGACTCCAACTCTGAGTCCCCACAGCCCATCATCTTTGGAGGTGCCTTGGGGATGCGGGGTGGGTCTCAGGCGGTCCAAGGGTCAGGGTACGCAACCTCTGGCCACCTCCTCCTCTCCCGCCCCTCCCAGACGCCGCTACCGGAAACCGTTAACCCTTACCTTCGGGGGCGGAGTCAGCAACCCCGCCCACCCTATTGGTGCTCCCAGGCGTCATTCCCCTCGCCCCGCCCCCAGGTTCCTGGCGGGCTTCCGCACTCACAGCTTCGTCACCGCCCCCAAGCCGAAGTGTTTTTGAGCTGTGTCGGGTTGAAGCCCTACCGGACCTCATCAAGGCCACTCCTCCTCCTCTTGAAAACTGCTATGGGCCGGGCGTGGTGGCTCACGCCTGTAATCCAGCACTTTGAAGGCCAAGGCGGGCTGATCACCTGAGGTCGGGAGTTCCGCTGCCCAAGCTGGAGTGTAGTGGCGCAATCTCGGCTCACTGCAACCTCCGCCTCCCGGATTCAAGCGATTCTCCTGCCTCAGCCTCCTGAGTAGCTGGGATTACAGACACGCATCACCACACCTGGCTAATTTTTGTATTTTTAGTAGAGGCGAGGTTTCACCATGTTGGTCAGGCTGGTCTCAAACTCCTGACCTCATGATCCGCCCGCCTCGACCTCCCAAAGTGCTGGGATTACAGGCGTGAGCCACTGCGCCCAGCCATAAATGGGGCAGCTTAAACGTAATGGTCCAGTGTGCCCTGACCTCCCCACTCGGACCTCCACAGCATTTCCGGTGTTGAGTCACTCCGACCAGAGCTTCCCTTGTATGAGTGCGGGGAGGGAGGGTCGCCCGGGGGTCGTCGCCCACCCCACCCTGGGCTCCCTCCTGGGACACACCCACTCTTGCTGCTTTTTGTAACTACTTTTCCCTTGGGGAGTTTCCTGAAATACTAATTTGTATAAAAAATAGCTATCTGGTCTGGGTGCGGTGGCGCATGCCTACAATTCCAACTCTTTGGGAGGCTGAAGCGGGAAGTTGGCTTGAAGCCAGGAGTTGGAGACCAGCCTGGGCAACACAGGGAGACCCCACTCCACAAAACTGAATCTCAACCAAAAATTTTTTAAAATTTAGCTGCGTGTGGTGTAGTCCTGTAGTCCCAGCTCACCTGTAGTCCCAGTTACTGGGGAGCCTGAGGAGGAAGGATCACTTGAGCCCAGGAGTTCTAGGCTGCAGTGAGCTTTGATGGTACCACTGTGCTCTAGCCTGGGCAACAGAGCCAGACCCTGTCTCAAAAACAAACAAACAAAAAAACAACTCTGAATTGTGGGTTCAGTGCTTTTTGTTTGTTTGTTTGAGACACAGTCTCTGTTACCCAGGCTGGAGTGCAGTGGCACAATCCCGGCTACTACAACCTCTGCCTTCCGTGTTCAAGCAATTCTCCCACCCTAGCCTCCCAAGTAGCTGGGATTACAGGCGCCTGCCACCATGCCTGGCTAATTTTAAAGTGGTCCACCTGCCTTGGCCTCCCAAAGTACTGTGATTACAGGCAGTAGCCACCATACCCAGCCTTGCATTCAGTTTTTTTTTTCAATGTCAGTGGATTTATCCCGGGCCCTGAGCTTTTCCAGGTAGCAGAAGACCCCTGAACTGCAGAACAGGAAATGAGAGTTCCCACCTTCTCCCTGTGTTACTTGGGGAAGGGCCCCTTGGTTCTGTGAGCCTCCGTTTATTTTTGTGTAAAATGTAAGTGGATTCAGGAATCCTTTCTTCTTTTTTTTTTTAAATTATCCAAACTGCTTCAAAAAAGTTCAGGAATCTTGAGGCTTTCCTGGAATTGACTGATGCTCAATCAACAGGCATGTTTGTGTACCATTTTTCATTATGAGTTTCCACATTGTTCATTTTATCTTTCTAGGAAGTGCTGTGGAACGTCAGATGGAATGGATAGCATAGCCTGCATTTTACAAAAAGGGTTTTAAAGGAAGATCTCAATGGCGAAACACTAGAGGCTTTCCTGCTGAAGTCAAGAATAAAGTATGTCTACTATCTCTACTGTTCAGCTAGGAAAAGGAATAGTGAGGTACAAATATAAACTTTTTAACTGGGAATATAAATTAAAATTTTTTAATGTTGACATAGGAGGGAGAGAATAGAATGAAGGACAAAGAGCCTAGATGCCTCTGAATATACTTTGTTTTGTATATTTGACTTTGGAAATGTATATTTTATATAATTGTATTTAAAAATTGAAAAATCAGGCTAGGCACAGTGACTCACCCCTGTAATCTCAGCACTTTGAGGCCAAGGCTGGCGAATCACTTGAGGACAGGAGTTCAAGACCAGCCTTGCCAACACGGTGAAACCCCATCTCTACAAAAATTAACCCAGCGTGGTGGTGTACACCTGTAATCCCAACTACTCTGGAGGCTGAGGCACAGGAATCGATTGAAGCTAGGAGGCAGATATTGCAGTGAGCTGAGATCCTGCAACTGCACTCCAGCCTGGGTGACAGAGCGAGACTGCCTATCAAAAAATAATAATAAAATACAAATACAGAAAAATTAGCTGGATGTGGTGACAGGCACCTGTAGTCCCAGCTACTTGGGAGGCTAAGGCAGGACAATCATTTGAACTCAGGAGGCAGAGGTTTCAGTGAGCCAAGATTATGCCACTCCACTCCAGCCTGGGTGACAGAGCTAGACTCTGTCTCAAAAACAAAAAATCATGGTATATTTTACCTTAAATTGAAAAGTATCAAGGCTGAGCACAGTGGCTCACACATATAATCCCAGCACTTTGGGAGGCCAAAGCAGACAGGTTGCCTGAGCTCAGGAGTTCGAGATCAGTCTGGGCAACATGGCAAAACCTCTTCTCTACTAAAAAGGACAAAAAACTGGCCAGGCATGGTGGCTAAAACCAATAATCCCAGCACTTTGGGAGGCCAAGGAGGGTGGATCACAAGGTCAGGAATTCGATATGGTGAATCCTGGCCAATATGGTGAAACCCCATCTCTACTAAAAATACAAAAAATAGCCAGGTATGGTGGCACACACCTGTAATCCCAGCTACTCAGGAGGCTGAGGCAGAAGAATTGCTTCAACCCGGGAGGCGGAGGTTGCAGTGAGCCAAGATCTTGCCACGGCCCTCCAGCCTGGGTAACAGAGCGAGACCCTGTCACAAGAAAAAAAAAACTGTTGGGATTGGGAACAGTGTTTGAGGGTACATGGATGAAACAAAATTAGCCAAATGTTGATGATGGCTGAAGGGGGATTTTATTACTGTATTTTCTCTACTTTTGCGTATACTTGAACATTTCTATGACTAAATGTTTTTCGTTTTTTTTTTAAAAAAGGAGGCTGGCGCAACTTTGGCATGCAGGAAGTGTTGGAGCTGAAACTCGAAACTGTCCTCCAGGCCTTGGCTGTGCTGATAAATATCTAGGCCCTACAGGAATTCCTGTTCATAAACCCAGTAAATGCAACTCCTCAGCCTTAAAAATCTAGTCACTATCTCATCTAGGGCCCCAACACAGATGAAAACAAGCCATTCCGTTTGCCCAGTTTACATTGCGGGTCTCTAAAGTGGAAAGTTCACCCATGATTTTAAGAAAACAGTATGAATGTCAGGATAGTTAGGTGGAGGTGAGGGAGGTGAAAGTTCACCCATGATTTTAAGAAAACAGTATGAATGTCAGGATAGTTAGGTGGAGGTGAGGGAGGTGAGAGGTCTTGGTCCTTCCCACATTCTTCCTAAGTTATTTTGGCTGGCCCAGGCCAGGAGGCCAGGAATTGCTTTTCCTCTTAAAAAAAAAAAAAAAAAAAAGAAAAAAAAAAAAAAAAAAAGGAGGGGACAAAAAATTAGCCGGACGTGGTCGCACACACCTGTAATCCCATCTACTCGGGAAATTGAGATAGGCGAATCGCTTGAACCTGGGAGGCAGTAGTTGTAGTGAGCCAAGACTGAGCCTGTACTCTAGCCTGGGCCACAGAGTGAGACTCTGTCTCAAAAAAAGAAAAAAAAAATGGTTGTGGGGAGGGCAGGGTGCAGTGGCTCATTCCTATAATTCCAGCACTTTGGGAGGCCAAGGCATGCAGATCACTCGAGGGCAGGAGTTCAAGACCAACCTGAGCAACACAGTGAAAACCTGTCTCTACTAAAACTACAAAAAACTAGCTGGGCATGGTGGTGCATGCCTGTAATTCCAGCTACTCAGGAGGCTGAGGCATGAGAATCACTGGAACTTGAGAGGTGGAGGTTGCAGTGAGCCAGGATGGCGCCACTGCACTCCAGCCTGGGCAACAGAGCAAGACTCTGTCTCAAAAAGAGAGAAAAAAAAAAGGCAGGACACGGTGGCTCATGCCTGTAATTCCAGCACTTTGGGAGGTGGAGGCAGGAGGATTCCTTTGAGGCCAGGAGTTCAAGACCAGCCCGGGCAACATATTGAGACCCCATCTCTACAAAACAATTAAAAATTAGCCAGGCGTGGTGGTGCATGCTTGTAGTCCCAGGTACTGGGGAAGTTGAGGTGGGAGAATTCCTTGAGCCCAGGACTTTGAGGCTGCAGTAAGCAATGAGTGCACCACTGCACTCCAGCCTGGGCAACAGAGCAACACCACATCTCTTAAATATTATTTATTATATTATAGAAGCCTTTTGATTGGGTGAGACGTCACCAGTTAGAGATGCCCCCTTTAGTCGTCTGAGGCTGCTAAGCGAGGGAATCCCAGGCCTGGCTGCTGGTTTGAAGAAAGCAAGTCTCAGTGCTGGAAGGGGCCATTCAAGGTCATCCCTGAGTTTCTGCTGAGCCAGGTGCTGTGGGTGGGCTAGGTGGGACAGGACACAGGTCAGCATCCGAGTCCTTCAAAGGGCTGGGTCCTTGAGAAGGGATAGGATGGCTCCAATGCAGCTGTCCACTGCACGGTGTGGTTGAGACTGCTACAGAGGACACGTGAGACCTGCCAGGGTTGGGGATGGGAAAGGAGCAAGGACTCCATCCCGGAAGTCACCCCCAAATAGGGCCAAGAAAGATCAGAGAGACGGCAAACCTCTAATACCACCCTCTGCAAACCCCACCTAAGGTGACCCCTCACCTCCTGTCTCCTATTCTCAAACTGGCCTGTGACTAAGGGCCAACCCAGAGACACTTTCACACTGGTCCCTGTCACTTGAGGCACGCTGGAAGATGGGAACTGCTAACCCTCCAGACACACACACATCCAGGTTCCTAGCCCCAGAGTACACATTCTCATCCTATTCCATCTTGGAGGCTGGCAGGGTAAACCCCCAGCAGGTTAGGTAGGTCTGAGATGTATCAGCCTGAACTCATGACTCCAACCCACCTACACTCCTTCTTCCCAACCCAGAAGGAAGAGATCCAGGGAGGAGGATGCAGGCCAACACGCTGACTCCAAGCCTGGCCTCTCTAGCAGCAGGCTGAGGAACAGGAGGGTTAGGATGAGCCCCATTAGGTGTGTGTGAAGCCTGTGGGACATGGGATAATGCCAGCTGCTGGGATGCAGAAAAGTTGGAGGCAGGGGACAGAGTCTCATTCAGAAGAATTTGTCCATAATCCAGGCCCAGTGTCATGGCTCACGCCTGTAATCCCAGGACTTTGGGAGGCCAAAGCAGGTGGGTCACTTGAGGTCAGGAGTTCAAGACCAGCCTGGCCAACATGATGAAACCCCATCTCTACTAAAAAAACAAAAATTAACCAGATGTGGTAGCACGGGCCTGTAATCCCAGCCACTTGGGAAGCTGAGGTGGAAGGATTGCTTGAACCCAGGAGGTGGAGGTTGCAGTGAGCTGAGGTTGCGCCACTGTACTCCAGCCTGGGCATCAGAGCAAGACGCCATCTCAAAAAAAAAAAGATTTTAGCTGCACATGCTGGCGCATTCCTGTAATCACAGCTACTCAGGAGGCTGAGGCAGGAGGATCCCTTGAGTCCAGGAATTTGAGGTTGCACTGAGCTATGATTGTGCCCCTTCACTCCAGTCTGGATGACAGAACAAGACCCTGTCTCTAGAAAAAAATAAATAAGCCAGGCACAATGCCTCATGCCTGTAATCTCAGCACTTTGGAAGGCCAAGGAGGGAGGATCACTTGAGCCCAGGAGTTGGAGACCAGCCTGTACAACATAGACCCCATCTCTACCAAAAATTTAAAAAATTACTGGGCACGATGACGCACGCCTATAGTCCCAGCTACTCAGGAGGCTGAGTTGGGAGGATCACTTGAAACCAGGTCAAGGCTACAGTGAACTATGATCACACCGTGGCACTCCAGTCTGAGCAACGAAGTCAGACTCTGTCTCTGAATAAATAAATAAAAAGATATTTTTCACATACGAATGGACTCCTAGGAATCCAAGCTTGGAAATGGGAAGGCTAAAGCCCTTGCCTTCCTGCCTCCTCCTAGCCCTGCCCCATCTCTCCCCCCGGCCTCCCTGGGCTTCAGTCTCAGCTCCAGTGCCTACTGACCATGTGAGCTGTGAGCTGGGGATCATTCCATTTCTTCTAAGAGCCCTCCCTCCCTCATCTGAACACTGGGGAAATGACCGGCCTCATGTGGTTGCCAGAGCTGTTGGGGCCCTCAGAAGGTCAAGTCCTTGCTGTTCAGGAGCTGATGAGATCATGGCACTTGTGCCTTTGACCTCTGTCCTTCCTCCTTCCACACCTTTGGCTCTCAGCCTGTCCTCTCCTCTAGACGACCTCTGGGACCATGCAGTCCTGTTCCCGCGCTCACTGTTTCTCCAGCAGATGAGCAGGCTGTTGGGGATGCTGTGACATGAAAGGCCCCTGGTCTCTGCCAGTGGGCTCCAAGGCACGGGGTTCAGAGCCTCCCGCCTTGGGCCCTGTTGGCTGGCCCCACATGTGCCCCCTCCAGCCCCAGCCCCAGCCCTGCTTAGTGGAGAAAGCAGATAAGGCAGGGAATGTGCCCCCATTGTAGGAAGCTGAGTCCCATGAGGCAGAATACTCATGCCTCTTACCTGCTCACTGACACCTGCTATTTGCTGGGGCCTGGGAATGGCAGGGACAGCTCTGAGTGGGGCCATTCCCCCCGCCAGGGGTGCAGCACTAGCTGTAATATCCAGGCCATGCCAGAGGCCAGGAAAGAGGATGCAAAACTCCATGTAGCCTGCACCAGCCCCAGCCCCTCAAAGAGTGAGGCAGCTCAGTCTCCACAATGGGAAGGCTTCCTGGAGGAAGCCCTTGAAGAAAGTAGGTGGAACAAGAACTCGCTGTTCTCCTCTCTGGGAGTCTGAGACTGACCTTTCTTTTTCTTTCTTTATTTTTTCAGACAGAGTCTTGCTCTGCTGCCCAGCCCAGGCTTGAGTGCAATGGCACAATCTCAGCTGACTGCAACCTCCGCCTCCAGGTTCAAGTGATTCACCTGCCTCGGCCTCCTGAGTAGCTGGGATTACAGGCACTCACCAGCACATCTGGCTCATTTTTGTATTTATTTTTATTTTTTGAGACGGAGTCTTGCTCTTTCACCAGGCTGGAGTGCAGTAGCACAATCTCGTCTTGCTGCAACCTCCGTCTCCCAGATTCAAACAATTCCCCTGCCTAGCCTCCTGAGTAGCTGGGACTACAAGCATGTGCCACCATGCTAATTTTTTTTTTTTTTTTTTTTGTACTTTAGTAGAGACAGGGTTTTACCATGGCCAGGATGGTCTCAATCTCCTGACCTCATGATCCACCTGCCTCGGCCTCCCAAAGTACTGGGATTACAGAGCCTCTCCCGCGGTGAGACTCCGCACCCAGCCTCATTTTTGTATTTTTAGTAGAGACCAGGCTTCACTATGTTGGCCAGGCTGGTGTTCAAATCCTGACCTCATGATCTGCCTGCCTCAGCCTCCCAAAGTGCTGGGATTACAGGTGTGAGTCACCACGCCCGGCCTATTTTTATTTTTTGAGACAGAGTCTCACTCTGTAGCCCAGGCAGGAGGGCAGTGGTGGGAACTCAGCTCACTGCAACCTCTGCCTCCCAGGTTCAAGCAATTCTCCTGCCTCAGCCTCCTGAGTAGCTGGGACTATAGGTACACGCCACCACACCTGGGTAATTTTTATACTTTTAGTAGAAACAGGGTTTCGCCAAGTTAGCCAGGCTGGTCTTGAACCCCTGACCTCAGGTGATCCACCCGCCCCAGCCTCCCAAAGTGCTGCGATTACAGGTGTGAGCCACCATGCCTGGCCTGCCCTGCCCCTTTCTGTGTCTCAGGCCTGTTCGGGTCTGAGCAGGGCAGTTCTGCTCAGCTTCACTGACCAGGTGAGTGTCGCTCACGCTGCCCTCCAGACCCTTTGCTGTTCTCTAGATTTTTATTTATTTTTATTTTGAGAGAGGGTCTAACTCTGTCACCCATGCTAGAGTGCAGTAGCACAATCATGGCTCACTGCAGCCTTGACCTCCAGGGCTTAATCAATCCTCCCACCTCAGCCTCCTGAGTAGCTTGGGACTGCAGGAACATGCCACCATGCCCAGCTCTTTTTTTTTTTTTTTTTTGTAGAGACAGGGTCTTGCCATGTTACCTGGTCTCAAACTCCTAGGCTCAAGAAATCCTCCAGCTTCAGCCTTCCAAAATGTTGGAATTGCAGGCTGGGCCTGCCTTCCTCTACCAAGCAATGAGTGCCATAGCTCACACCTGTAATCCCAGCATTTTGAGAGGCCAAAGAAGAAGGATCACTTGAGGCCAGGAGTTTGAAACAGCCTGGACAGCAGAGAGACTCTGTCGCCATAAAACTAAATTAATTAAATTAAAATTTAAAAAACAGACAACGTCACTGATGGGGCCCTGAGCCCTGTTCATGACTCACCTCTGCTTCCCAGAGACCTTCTTCCTGATGCCCGAATCACAATTCAGGAGGCCTAGGATATAGTGTGCGGCAATTTGTACAATTTCAGCAGTCACAGGAAACAAACACAGTCTGAACGTCAGGCCCAGACCACCCTGTCCCCCACGGGTCTCCCCCGAAACCTTCACCTTGGCATTATCCCCATCTCTGGGGGGCTGGAACCAGAGGGTCTGGGCACCCATGGAGGGAAGGATTTGATCATAAAGGCCCATCTTCCCCTGAGAGGGCCTCTACAGGCCCAGAGAGTTACCAAGGGAAATAAGGGCAGAGGCGGGAGGAGAGAGGTCAGGTGGTGTGAGACAGGTGGGGAGTCAGAGGCCCTGGGATGGGAGCAGGGTCCATCTGTGTGGGGAAGCAGATGAGGGAGCCATGCTTAGGGGAGGTCTTATGGGAAGGAGCTGGTGAGGAGGGCCTGTGTCCAGCAAAGCCCATCCAGTGGCCCCAGACCTCATAAAGTCCAGGGGATAGCCACACATTTGTCACCCATCATGATCTGCAAGTGTCAGATTGCCATGGCAACCAGGAAGCATGCATGCTCAAGAAGCTGAGGCCTTTGACAGGGAGTTTCAAGAGACTGAAGACTAGGCTGAGGCCAGCATGGTGGCTCACGCCTGTAATCCCAGTGCTTTGGGAGGCTGAGGTGGGAGGATTGCTTGAGGTCAGCAATTCAAGATCAGCTTGGGCAACATAGTGAGACCCCATCTCAAAAAGGAAGAAAAGAGAAAAATTAAAAAGAAGCTTAAAGCTGGGTGCGGTGGCTCATGCCTGTAATCCCAGCACTTTGGGAGGCTGAGGCAGGCAGATCACTTGAGCTCAGGAATTCAAGAGCAGCCCCATCTCTACCAAAAATACAGAAAATTAGCCGGACTTGATGGCACACACCTGTAGTCCCAGCTCCTTGGGAGGCTGAGGTAGGAGGATCGCTTGAGCCCAGGAAGCAGAGGTTGCAGGGAGCTGTGATTGCATCACACTGAACTCCAGCCTGGGTGACAGAGCAAGACACTCTCAAAAATAAAGTACGCCTGTAATCCCAGCACTTTGGGAGGTCGAGGCAGGTGGGTCATCTGAGGTCAGGAATTCAAGAGCAGCCTGACCAATATGGTGAAACCTTATCTCTACTAAAAATACAAAAATCAGCCAGGCGTGGTGGCATGCACCTGTAGTCCCAGCTACTCAGGAGGCTGACAGGAGAATTGCTTGAACCCAGGAGGCAGAGGCTGCAATGAGCTGAGATGGCACCACTGCACTTCAGTTTGGGTGACAGAGTGAGACTCTGTCTCAAAAATAAATAAATAAAAATAAACAAATAAGGCCAGACCCGGTGGCTCACGCCTGTAATCCCAGCACTTTGGGAGGCTGAGGCAGGTGGATCACCTGAGGTCAGGAGTTTGAGACCAGCCTGGCCAACATGGTGAAAGCCCGTCTCTACTAAAAATACAAAAATTAGCTGGGCGTGGTGGTGAGTGCCTGTAATCCCGGCTACTCGGGAGGCTGAGGCAGGAGAATCACTTGAACCTGGGAGGCGGAGGTTGCAGTGAGCCGAGAT
>PVKP010042260.1:0-18177 GCA_004027715.1 Plecturocebus donacophilus
CTGCCCTTAGCATTTTCTCCTTCATTTCAACCCTGGTGAATCTGACGATTATGTGCCTTGGGGTTGCTCTTCTTGAGGAATATCTTTGTGGTGTTCTCTGTATTTCCTGGACTTGAATATTGGCCTGCCTTGCTAGGTTGGGGAAGTTTTCCTGGATAATATCCTGAAGAGTATTTTCCAGCTTGGATTCATTCTCTTTTTCACATTCAGGTACACCTATCAAACATAGATTAGGTCTTTTCACATAGTCCCATATTTCTTGGAGACTTTGTTCATTCCTTTTTACCCTTTTTGCTCTAATCTTGCCTTCTTGTTTTATTTCATTGAGTTGATCTTCGACCTCTGTTATCCTTTCTTCTGCTTGGTCAATTCGGCTGTTGAAACTTTTGCATGTTTCGTGAAGTTCTCGTGTTGTGTTTTTCAGCTCCATCAATTCACTTATATTCTTCTCTAAGTTGTCCATTCTCGTGAGGATTTTGTTACATGTTCTTTCAAGGTTCTTAGTTTCTTTGCATTGGGTTAGAACATGTTCTTTTAGCTCACAGAAGTTTCTTATTATCCACCTTCTGAAGCCTGATTCTTACAGATCATCCACTCATTATCCATTAGGTCTTGTTCCCTTGCTAATGAGGAGGTGTGATCCCCTGTAGGAGAGGCATTCTGATTTTGGGTGTTCTCAGCCTTTTTGCACTGGTTTCTTCCCATTTTTGTGGATTTATCCACCTGTCGTCTTTGTAATTGCCGACTTTCAGATTAGGTCTCTGAGTGGACGTCTGGCTTGTTGGTGATGAAGTTTTTTCTGTTTCTTAGTTTTCCTTCAGTGGACGCCCCTTCCCCAAAGAGCTAGGTCTTCCTGGGTTCGGCTGTGCTTGCTGTGAAACTCTAAGTCCTCAGCTCTTTCAATTGTTGTTCTCCTTGTCAACTCAATAGTTTTTAAACTTCAAGTCTTAGTTTTAATGTCCAGTATCTCTTTTCATTGTTCTTGTTTCATGACTGCCTTTTTTTTTTTTAAAATAAAATACTCATTTATCTCAAGATCTCGCTGTATTGGAGACTTACTCTGATAGCGCTATTAACTTTTCCCCTTAGGTGAGAATTCTATTCGGTGTGTGTGTGCTATCTTCATGGAGATGGCATTCCTCAAGTGTTTGGCCACTATGGGGCACTTGTGTTTGTATTAGAGATATCCTGGTAGGTCACTGTTGCATGTGTGACCAGGATGCTTGGAATGGTGGCAGCCGCTGCTGCATGCTGAACCCTAAACTGTTTTCAGCTGGGCTACCTCAGCACCTGGGCTTCTGTATGTTTGCACTCAGTCCTTTCTGGGTATCACCAGCTATGTTGGACATTTATCTTGTCTGACTCCACCACTACACTATGTCCATCTGGAAACACAAACCTTATTGCTGCCTAAGTGGCCCAAGGAGTGCTTGAGAGGAATCATCACCTCGTCCGTTGTCCTTACACTCCCATCCTTACAGCCTTCCAAACAGATTTAGAGAATGAACTCTCCCCTACCTATCAACTTCCCTAGCCACCTTCACTCTTACCTTCTTCCCCTACCATCTCCTCCAGGACTTCGGCTCTTCTTGCATGTCCTGTTAGCTACCTCCCTTTAGCCTATGAACATGTTCAGTCTCTATTTGCCTTTAATCTTTTTTTTTTCTTGAGACAGAGTCTCACTCTGTCACCCAGGCTGGAGTGCACTGGCATAGTTTCAGCTTCACTGCAACCTCTGCCTCCCAGGTTCAAGCGATTCTCCTGCCTCACCCTCCTGAGTAGCTGGGATTACAAGCATGCGCCACCACACCCAGCTAATTTTTGTACTTTTAGCAGAGACAGGGTTTTGTCATGTTGGCCAGGCTGGTCTCGAACCCCTAACCTTAGGTGATCTGCTCACCTTGGCCTCTCAAAATGCTAGGAGGACAGGCGTGAGCCACTGTGCTCCCAGCCTGGCCTTAATCTTATATACCTTTGTAACTCCTCTTTTCTCAACTGTTTTGAGAGTTGACTGATCTTATAAAAAAAAGAGAGAATGACTTCATTCTTTCTTTTTTTTATAAGATGGGGTTTCACCATGATGGCCAGGCTGGTCTTGAACTCCTGACCTCAGGTGATCCACCCACCTCAGCCTCCCAAAGTTCTAGGATTACAGGCGTGAGCCACTGTGCCCAGCCGTATTCTTCATTCTTTCATATCCATCTTTGCATTCTAACTTCCTGCCTTTCCCAGGGCTGAGAATTCTCTCGCTAGTTTATTAGTGCCTCCTGTGATGTACAGTAGACTTCAGACTGCCTCTCAGCCCTACGTTACACTATTATCTGTCCTCTTGACTTCTTTTGACATTCCTTCCCAATTCCCTTTCTTTTCCTCCTTTTTGACTGTTCTCAGGCTCCTGTGCATCCATTTGCTTTTTTTTTTTTTTTTTTTTTTTGAGACCGAGTTTCACTCTGTCACCCAGGCTGGAGTGCAGTGGTGTGATCTTGGCTCACTGCAACCTCCACCTCCCAGGTTCAAGCGATTCTCCTAGGCAGGAGGCATGCACCACCATGCCCAGCTACCTTTGTATTTTTAGTAGAGACGGGGTTTCTCCATGTTCGTCAGGCTGGTCTCAAACTCCCAACCTCAGATGATCCACCGGCCTCGGCCTCCAAAAGTGCTGATTACAGACCTGAGCTACCGCGCCCAGCACCATTTGCTTCTTAAATGTTGGTGGGCCCTTTGCTATTGGCTGCATTTGGCAAGAAATGAGCTGTGTTCATAGGCAAGAATGGGAGAGATTGAGTCTAGAAATGTGCAGATTTGCTGAGCTGGAGAAGTTGTTACTTGGGACCCCAACAGGACGTAAAATAGAGAAAGCCCATGAAAAGCCAATTAAAATTCAACCTCCTGGCAAAGCATGCTTGAATTCGAATTCTGGCTCCACCACCACTTGTGTGAACTTGGGCAAGATGCCTTTCTGTATCATGGATTCCTCATATGTAAGGTACCTATGGACTGGGTTAATCATCAGGATTAAATTAGTAAACACAAGAAAAATACTTAGAACACTGCCAGGCATAGTTCAAGGCTCTATTAAAGTTAGTCACTATTAAGCCAAAATAAAAAAGGCGGGGGGGGTGGTAGGATGGCTTCATGAGAGTTCAGGGATTTTTGCTCATTTTACCACTTTCACAACGGACTTTTCTTAATGGTTGGCGGGACACCTGAATGACAGATGTTTCCACTTGACTGTCTCACAGACAACTCAACATGCCCAAAGCTCAACCCATCATGTTCCCCCTCCCCTGTTACCCTCTTACCCCAGAAAAACGCACTAACATCTTCCCCATCACTTGAGTAATCCTTGCTTCCTGCCTGCCTATTTTACGGCCTAAATAGATCTTGAATTCATCTTTCCTGTGTTTCCATGCCCACTGCTTGGAGTCCCTCATCTCTTGCCCTACTTCATCAACGACCTCCCATCCTCTACTCCAGACGCGCTCAAGTCCATCCTCGATGCGTGAGTGTAACTTCACGCCGTCCCCTTGCCCGTGGAGCTGCTCCGACTACAGACGCGCAGGCTCCCGCAGACCTGCTCATCGCTGTCCAGGGCGGCCTGCGAGATCTCCCAGGGGCCCTGCCGCAGCGATTCCGGCAGCTCCCCTCAAGTGTTCGCTGCGAACTAGGCCGCGCGGCCCGGCTCTCCCGGAGCGCACGGTCCCGCGCGCAGGCGGCCAGAGGGAGGCACCCGGCAGGACTGCCCGTGGCCCTTGCTCCTCAGGTCCAGCTTGGGTCCCGCCCGCTCCCAAGCCGAGTAGCTGGCAGCTGCCAGATAGCAGCCCAGCTCTGAAGAGCGAAAGTCACGGGGCTCTTCCGGAAGTGAAGGAGCGAGGATCCGCTGACCCGGGAGACACCACCCCTAGCGCGCAGTTCAGGGGAAGCTCTGCGACGCCCCAGGCCCCGCCCCCTCCAGTCACCTGACCCCGCGCAGCCCCGCCTCGCCCGGCAGTCCTGTGAAGTGGGAGGATTGGCGGGTGCTTTGCTCAGCCAATCCGGGCGCGCCCGGGCATTGCGGCCCGGCCTTCTCCTCTGCTCTCAGGTTCGGCTGGAAGAAAGCAGGAGGCTCTGCCTTGGCGGGAGGGGATGGAGGCGTCCGCGGCGCCGGGGAGAGTTGCGCCGGCGAGCACGGCGAGTCGGCCCAGCGGCTGCGGAAAACACAACTCGCTGGAGAGGTGCGCGCCGTCAGGGGAGGGCGGGGGAGGCGGCCGGCGTCGGTCCCCGATTGTGCCGCTGGGGGATGGAGGGGGCGGCCGACCGGTGGCAGCTCTAGCGTGGGGGCGTCCCGCGCGGGGATGTCGCGAGGTCGGCCTAAGTCAGGGATGCGAGCTTCGAGGAGGAGCCCGGGAAGTGACCCCTGGAGAGGTGACTTTGGGGTCGAAACTCGAGTGACTTCCAGGGGTGAGGTTTGCAGGTTCTGGGGAAGCAGAGCCGGCCAGGAAGAGGGCGCAGCAGACGCGAAGGGCAGAGGACTTGTCGGAAGTGACCCGGCAGAGCCCCTGAGCCCGGGCTGAACTTCGGGGTTCATTCGGAGCCTTACCGGGCCTCGGAGGTTGATCAGGGAGCGATGCAATGTGTTTTGAAGGAGTCCTTCTTGCTGCTTCCTATAAAGTAGGGGCGCAGGTAGGCGTTGGACTCGGAAGGAAGCCAGGAAGCCAGCTGGGGATCGTGTAACAATCTAGGAAGGAGCTGTAGTGGGCGCCGAGAAGGGGATCCGGGAGTGGGAGCTGGCGCACTGGCGCAGGTGAAGGGAATAGTTAAGAAGGATTCGCCCAGGCTCTGGCCCAGCTGCAGGAAACTGGGGATGGCCACCGCTGAGAAGCCACCGCGGAGACAGGGAGCACGTGGTGTCCACACTTGTTAACGGCAGGAGGCAGGGGGTGTGCGTTTTCTTGGTGTGTCTTATCTCTCCAGACCCCTCTTTTTCCTTTTTGTGAGCTCATTCGCTACCCATGCTTAGAATATGAGGGGTCTAGGCCTAACGCACGCACATTTGGCATTCTGCCTTGGTTAGAACAAAATGAAGGGATCTGGGAAAATATTCCCGAGGGAATCAGTGGAGCGAGATTCCAAAGACTTTTTATTTCTTTATTTTTCTTTATTTTAATTTTTTGAGACTGGGGCTTGCTCTGTCGCCCAGGCTGGAGTGCACTGGCGTGATCTCAGCTCACTGCAACCTCTGCCTCAGCCTCCTGAGTAGCTGGGATTATAGGCACCTGCCAGCATGCACGGCTAATTTTTGTATTTTTAATAGAGACGAGGTTTCACCATCTTGGCCAGGCTGGTCTGCTGATCCACCCACCTCGGCCTCCCAAAATGCTGGGATTACAGGCGTGAGCCACCGGGCCCGGTGACTTTTTGTTTTTTGGTTATGAAGCTAATAAAATTGAGCCTGCTCATCCAATATTGATAGCACTTTAAGGAACAGCAAATAATGAAGCAAAGGAATGTGTAAAACATTAATCTGAAAATCGAGGCATAGATTTGTTCAGCCCTGCAGCAGATTGAAGAGCTATAGTCACTCAACAAACACTAGCTAGCCTGAGGTATTTTGGATGCTTATTTATAGGAAGGAAAAACAGACTTAAGGACACATGCAAAGTCAAGCCAGGCTGGGAGATTCCTGGGGCTATTAATACCAATACCAGAGTGCTGGAGGATGTCGAGTCAAACTTGCCAAAGCCTTGTACCTACTGAGTGATTTTTTTTTTTCTAATGGAGATGGAGTCTCACTCTGTCACCCAGGCTGGAGTTCAGTGGCTCACTGCAACATCCACCGCCCTGGTTCAAGTGATTCTCTTGGCTCAGCCTCCCAAGTAGCTGGGATTATAAGCACATACCACCATGCCCAGCCAATTTTATTGTATTTTTAGTAGAGACAGGGTTTCACCATGTTGGCCAGGCTGATCTTGAACTCCTGACCTCCTGATCCGCCCGCCTTGGCCTCCCAAATTGCTGGGATTACAGGCATGAGCCACTGCACCTGGCCTGTTGAGTGATTTTGAACAGAAAAGATGCTTCATTACAACTAATGCACATCTGTCTACACTCTGTGGCTTAACCGCCATAGCCATTGTAGCTGGGTTTTCATGTGGATTGGTATAAGCACTGTTTATTTAAAAATGAGGTCAATTAATATCAGGCAGGACGACTACTACATATTTTTCTAAAGGCTTCCAAAGGTTTTGTATATTAGTAAAAAGATATACAGATAAATTTTACTTAGTGAGGGATCTTTCAGCATATTTGTACTTCCTGTGGCATTTATTTAGTCATATAAAAATCAGGGCCCTGCTGTGCAGCAGCTATGGGCTTCAGCACTGCTGACAGGGCAGTGAGAAAAAGCCCACATCCCGATAGAGCCAGACTTCTGTCACTCTGTGAAGGTGGACGGTAAGGGACAAGTCCAGTGTGTCAGATGATGCTGCTGCCTGGAAAGAAGGGAAGGGGACCTGGAGGCTGAGGAGGGAGGAGGGACATGGGTGGCTGCAGTTTTGTGGGGGTTTTATTTTTATTTTTCTGAGACGGAGGCTCACTTCGTCACCCAGACTGGAGTACAGTGGCATGATCTCGGTTCACTTCAACCTCCGCCTCCTGGGTTCAAGTGATTCTCCTGCCTCAGCCTCCCAAATAGGGCTAATTTTTGTATTTGTAGTAGAGACGGGGTTTCACCATGTTGGCCAGGCTGATCTCAAGCTCCCGACCTCAAGTGATCCACCCACCTTGACCTCCCAAAGTGCTGGGATTATAGACGTGAGCCACCACACCAGGCCACCTGCAGTTTTAAACAGCTGCAGGGCAGGGGTTCTCACAAGAGGACTAAGCTGGAATAAAGACCTAAAAAAGTAAGGTTGGGGCAGGGCATAGTCTTTCTGGATGAAGAAACTGAAAGTGCAAGGTCTAGGGCCAAAGTTCACCTGCCCCAGGGAGAAGCGCAGGTCACCACACGCCCCACAGAGCATCGCAGAAACGGGTGTGGGGAAATAAGGCAAACCTCTGATGAAGTTAAAACAGTAGACGGGAAAATTCCCCTGGGAATCTGCAGCTGTTTCCCTCCTTCCATAAGGAAGAGGCCATTGATCCATCGTTTATAGCAGCAAATGGGTAATCTGGGCCCAACACATCATTAATCCTACCGACGATTAGAAAGAATATCTGTTCTAAGCCAGGCGCGGTGGCTCATGCCTGTAATCCCAGCACTTTGGGAGGCCGAGGCGGGTGGATCACGAGGTCAGGAGATGGAGACCATCCTGGCCAACATGGTGAAACCCCCCGTCTCTGCTAAAAACACAAAAAATTAGCTGGATATGGTGGCACATGCCTGTAATCCCAGCTACGTGGTAGGCTGAGACAGGAAAATCGCTTGAACCCTGGAGGCGGAGGTTGTGGTGAGCTGAGAATGTGCCATTGCACTCCAGCCTGGGCAACAAGAGCGAACCTCCTCTCAAAAAAAAAAAAAAAGAATGTTTGTTATTGGAGATTAGGTTTGGCTGTGTTGCCCAAGCTGGAGTGAGTGGCGATTCATAGGTGCCATTATAGCTCACTGCAGCCTCAAACTTCTGGCCTCAAGCGGTCCTTCCACCTGAGTCTCCCCAGTGACTGGGACTACAGGTACGATCCACTGCGCCCTGCTAGAAAGAAAGTTTGAAAACCTAAATGAAAGGTTTAGGATTTGCCACATTGTTGAGTTGATGGTTCATAATTTGTGGAAACTTACAAGCCACTACCAGGCTTCACTCAGGTCCAGAACAGGATTTCTCCCTGAGAGCTATTCCCAAACTTTCCATGAGGCAACGCCTGTCGTTGACATTTAATTATTCTTCATATTTTCAAGTTTAATACGTCAGAAAGTTCACTTTTACTATAGGAGAGACTGGATACAAGGCAACGTGCACAAGATTAGCCAGAACAGACCAACAAATCCTATCAATTATAAAAGAAATTGGCAAAAACTGGATCATTAGAAATTATGCATACATTTTCCATAAGTAGTGCAGATCTGGGGGTTCCTGAGTGCGGCTTGTGGACGCCCGCAGTGCTGGTCGCCGAGGACTGCCGTGCCTTTGACACCATCTGCCCCTGCCAACAGCATAGACTTAGAGCAGCTGTATTTCCCGCGTGGCATCTCCTTTTCCTTAATGGGTGTCTTTCTTCCCTTCAGGAAGGTTTATATGGACTATAATGCAACCACTCCCCTGGAGCCAGAAGTCATCCAGGCTGTGACCGAGGCCATGTGGGAAGCCTGGGGAAATCCCAGCAGTCCTTATCCAGCAGGTAATTCTAGAAGACGCAGAGGTTCACAGATGGAAGATAAGGAGGCCAGGGTGCTCTTAGAGTATTTGCATATCCACATATGATGGCTTTATTGTCAATAGATTTCTGTTAGCTGCAAATCTTGAGCTGTGATTTTTTGATAGTTTCTTTTCTGAGAAGTTCACATTTGTAACCTGAGCCTTGCTGACCCTGTACTCTTTAATCTTTAATGTTTAATCTTTAACATGCTGTCCTCACCCTTTCCCAGATGAGAAGGGTGTCTGTTGAGAGTCCCTTGTAGTAGCAGTCAGTACCTGCTGCACGCTTCACAGATCTAACTCAGTCAATCCTTACAGAATCTGCAAAATATGTCCTTTAGGTCATCAGGATAACATACAATCCTGGCCCTTTTTAAAAATGAAAATTACTTATTACTTTAGTTATAAATATTCTTATTTGTTTAATCTTATTGTAATGTAGAGTGTTAAATTGGGGGTTCTGGAGAATAATTTGCTTCAAGTCAGTTATATGGCAGAGTTACAATCTGTTTTTCAGACAGGTGAGCAGCTAAAGTCTTACCTTTCTTATTTAATGTTTATTAGGAACTAATTAAGACAAACTATGTTAACTGTGGATTATGATGAACTAAAATAAATTCAGACAGAATATTGCCAAGCCATACAATTTAGTAACATTTGTGTACAACTTAAAGAGTTTAATATATTCTCATATCCATTTGCTTATTAAAAGTTTTACAGCAACTTAATAACAAAGACTTTCAGCTCAGATGCTAGTCACTCGTTAACTTATCTGTTGGCTTATTTGTTGGCTATTCTGGCTAATCTTCTGCACGTTGCCTTGTATCCAGTCTCTCCTATAGTAAAAGTGAACTTTCTGACGTATTAAACTTGAAAATATGGAGAATAATTAAATGCCGACGACAGACGTTGTCTCATGGAAAGTTTGGGAATAGCTCTCAGGGAGAAATCCTGTTCTGGACCTGAGTGAAGCCTGGCAGTGGCTTGTAGGTTTCCACAGATTACGAACCATAAAGTCAACAATGTGGCAATTCACTTTCTGTCGCTACTCAGAAATGCAGAAGAAAATTAATTTATCATAGAGTGGTTTAATTATTTTCACAATATTATTTAAACATTTAATAATATTTAAATATTATTATTTAAAGTCTTAGAGGAGAATTTATTTTAAGGAAAATGTTGAGGATGTGGGGAAAGATTTTACATACCTAAGATACTTATCACAGTCTTGCTTATAATAGCAAAAAGAAAAAACACTGGAAATAAGCTCAGCATTCGTGAATCGAGGGCGGATAGTAAAATATGTTGGAGCCCCACAGGAAGTGCTGAACCCTGCCAAAGCAGTGATGTGGACTCTAGCCATGACCTAGCCAGAAAATATTGGCATCTGGGTCAGGTAGAAAAAGCATGTTATTGTCGGGACGCAGTGGCTCACACCGGTAATCCCAGCAATTGGGAGGCTGAAGCGGGCAGATCAGCTGAGGTCAGGAATTCGAGACCAGCCTGGCCAACATGGTAAAAACCCATCTCTATTAGAAATACAAAAACTAACCAGGCATGGTGGCATGTACCTGTAATCCCAGCTACTGAGGAGGCTGAGGCAGGAGAATTACTTGAACCTGGGAGGCAGAGGTTGCAGTGAGCCGAAATGGCGCCACTGCACTGTCTCAAAAAAATCAAGGAAAAACATATTATTAAAAGGGATGTGCAAAATGATTTTATTATTTCCTCTCCCACCTCCACTGGTAGAGAAAACCTTGTGTATGGGCAAGCATGGAAAAGTATTATATAGCTTTGCTGTGAGAGATAGAACACCCAAAGTAACAGTGGCTTAAGCAGCTTGCAGTTTATTTCTCTCACTCAGCCTGGGGCTGGCTGTGTGACTCCTCCAATGCTTCACTGTGTTGCCCAGGCTGGTCTTGAACTCTTGGTCTCAAGTAATCCGCCAACCTTGGTCTCAAAGTGCTGGAATTACAGGTGCCAGCCACTGTACCTGTCCGCTGTTCCACTATTATCAGGGACTCTGACTTCTGTCCTATTCCTATTTCTCTTCCATCCTCTTGACACTCACCTTGACCCTCAGATGACTGCTCCAGCTCAAGCCATCATGTCCTAGTCCCACGTGTCAGGAGGAGAGAGGAGGGCCTGAGTTCTTTGAGGTGCTTCTGGGAGTTGTGTGTAACTTGGCCTAGAAATTAGCCCTATGGCCATGTGTCATTGTGGTGTTGGGACATAATGGTCTTAATTCTGAGCAGCCGGGACCAGGGAAACGAGGCCCTGCCACCATGGTAGGCAGGGAGACGGGCAGTGAGGACGACTGGCCGCCCAGCGCAGGTGACAGCACTCCAAATACATTCACGACAGTTATCTTTGAGGATGGGAATCGTGGGAGGTTTGAGGTATTTTCTTTTTGTTTCCTGTTTTTAAAATTGATCAATAATTGGCATGCATAGTGTCATGAAAATAGATGTTTACCAAATCCAAGGTTTAGGAAGACATCTCTTTTAAACTCTGAGGCAAATTTTAGCTGTGTTAATTGCAAACATTGGATTCCCTCCAGCTTCCTGTCGGGCCTCTCCTGTCTTCACGTTGAAATAGCAAGCACATTCTGTCCTGAGGTGTGCCCTGGCGTCCCCGTCCCAGTCACCTGTGCTTTTCCAGACGAGCGCCCTTTGACTGGGAGTCGGCTGGGACAGTGCCATGCAGTTTGTGCCGTGGGTGAGCTCTGTGGTGCTTTCCCACGTGTGTTCTTAGTGCTGTGAGGCAGGCAGGCAGGGCTTTTGTTTCAGGTTTGCAGGTGAGACATCTGCTCTCAGGGCAGTTTAGGGGTCCACGGGGTCACTTAGCTGATCGCTGTGGGACCCAGCTCTTTCAACTGTGGATTCTGGGCTTTCCCACTGTGCCTCTGCTTCCTGCAGTCAGCAGTGCTCTAGGGCTGGTGCCAGTCGTGTCTTCCGAGGCTCTCAGGTGGCGGCTCTGTGAGATCTTGTGAGACTTGGACTCTCGTGCCAGGGATTCAGGCCCTGCTTGGGGAGGTGTGAGGTCGGATGCGCAGGCTCCAGCAGCACTGCATGCGCCACGCTGGCCACAAGCAGACGGGACAGAAACAGATGCGGCACCTGCCCCTTGGAGCTTCCCTTCTAGCAGGGTGCAGGGACAGGGAACAGGCATAGAACAAATCAGCAAATCTGAGTATGTGAGGAAAGAGCCGTCCTGGGGTGGGAGGAATGGTGGGGCAGCACCACGGAGGGGAGGGGCTGGAGCGTGGGCTGTCCCCTCCGGGACCTGACATTTGCCTAGTCGAGAATCTTGGGGTGTGGGTAGTGACAGGGGATGGGCCCAGGTGGCTGCTGCAGAGGGTTGTGGGGTGGTAGGGATGGAGTCTGAGAGGTTCGGGGGCAGCACTGTGTAGGGCCGTGGAGGCGTCTGTGCAGGCTCTTGTCCCTAGGAGTGAGAAGAGTGTGCTTGGAGGAGAGCAAGGGGTGATGGGATTCCCGCAACCCCTTTACATGTAGAAATGATGAAGGGCCCCAAGGAGCTTTTGTTTACTAGGCATTTAGCAATTCGTTTAAAATAGTACTACTTTCATTACATCTATGCTTTTTTTATGAAAAATAAGCTATCTTCAGCAAAACGTAAGAGACCTAGTGAGTGTGGCACTGTTATCATGTGGAAGTCTCCTTACTGCCTGTTGCTGGAAGACAGCCAGTGCTCAGACCTCCCCGTCCCACCCATTGCAGTCACCATGTCATCATCGGAAGCCTCAGGAAGCTTCACCGTATACCTGTGAGAAAAGGAGCATGAAAAAGGCACATGATGTCTTAGTAACATCATGAAAACAGTTTTGACTTTGTGGACCTTGTGAGAACGCCTTGGGGTTTTGGGAACCGCTAACATGAGCAGCACTGACCGAGCACTTTCTGTGTATTCAGCACCCTGCTGGTGGAGGTATTCAGCACCTGCCCAAAATGTATTTGGGTTTCTGAGACATTGCCTCATCCACTCTGTGGAGAATGGACCCTGGTGGGGTCCATGGACTTTGAGGGGCCTGCTAGGAGAACATTGCAGCAGTGGCCTTGGCTGGATTGGTGGCTGGGCAGTAGAGAGGAGTCAGGTTCAGAACGTCTTTTGAATATAGCCTACAGCATTTGCTGGTGGCTTAATGGCGGGGAATGAGAAGGGAAAGAGCCCACGGTTTTGCCCTGGGCTGCTGAGGCATGGAGTCGCCATTTCCCGAGTGTGTTAGTCTGTTCTCATGCTGCTAATAAAGACATACCTGAGACTGGGTAATGTATAAAGGAAAGAGGTTTGATGGACTCACAGTTTGCCATGACTGGGGAGGGCTCACAATCATGACAGAAGGGGAAAGAGGAGCAAAGTCACATCTTACATGGCGTCAGACAAGAGAACATGTGCAGGGGAGCTCCCCCTTATAAAACCATCAGATCTCACGAGACTTACTGTCATGAGAACAGCAAGGTAAAGACCTGTCACCATGATTCATTTACCTACCACCAGGTCCCTCCGATGACATGTGGGGATTATGGGAGCTACAATTCAAGACAAGATTTGGGTGGGGACACAACCAAACCATTATCCTGAGAGAGGGAAGGCTGAGAGAGGCGTGAGGGTGACAATTTGTTATGGTGACTTTTAGTGTCACCAAGTAAAACGATGGTGTTTTCCTAAACACTATAGGCCTTAGGTGTATAGGAAACTACTTCTAAAACTGAATCTACACAGTGGCATGAAGGAGCGGCAGGATTACTTTGCATTACTGTACTTTAGCTTTTTGTATTTCTCTTTTTAATGATGTTTTGTGATATATTAATATATGTTTTGGTGGTGGCTGCTCGATTTTTTTTTTTTTTTTTTTTTTTTTACAAAGAAGAGTGAATGGTCAGAAAAGTTTGCGGACTCCTGGCATGTACACTAAGAATGGCCACTGAAACTTTCAGAATTCCCATGCCAGGGTCTGTCTTTCTTTGCCCCATCAAGCTTGGCCCCTGTGTTTTCCTTCTAGCCAGTGAAATTGGGTGATGGCCAGATGCATAGCCCTGCATGAAAGCAGGTGTGCCCCTGAGATAGTAACCTGTGCAGCCCTGGTATGCCTTGGGCGACATGCAGAATGAGACATGGCGTTGGACTTTGTGTTGAGGAGTCATGAGTTCTGCTTTTGCTTATTTTTGTTGTTTGCAACTCACTCCATCCCTTCATCCTCCTGTCCTGATGACTGGGAAGCAAGGCAGATGGCCACAGCTTCCCTCCCTCTAGCATCCGGTGAGAAGGAAGCCACATCTTGGGGGACGTGGGGGTCTTAGCCAGCCTCCTGTGCTTGTTTCTGGGTCTCATGGAGTTGGTCACTGGGTCGCTGCTCTGTCACAGCCGCTGTTTTGCTGGGTTGTGTCTAGGTTGTGGCATTTTGCTGTGCTCACATTAAGGAGGCAGGTTTTGTGTTCGAACAGCCCACGCAGACCTCTCACTCCTTCATATGAGGCTGTCCTTTTAGATGTGTTGATTGGGCTTGGTGAAGCAACGCTAATGAATTTCTTTTTCGGTCCTTCAAGGAAGAAAGGCCAAGGATATTATAAATGCAGCTCGGGAGAGCCTTGCGAAGATGATCGGTGGGAAACCTCAAGACATCATCTTCACTTCCGGGGGCACTGAGGTAAAGCTTCTAAACACGCTTATGTTCTTTCAGCTGTGAATCATAATAAAACACACAGAAAGTGCTTCCCTTCTGCTACATTTTCATTTTAAAAAAGTAGGCCAGGTGTGGTGGCTCATGCCTGTAATCCCAGTACTTTGGGAGGCCAAGGTAAGAGGGTTGATTGAGCCCAGGAGTTTGAGACCTGCCTGGGCAACATAGGGAGACCTCATCTCTACAAAGAAAAAAAATTAGCTGGGTGTAATGGTGGACACCTGTAGTCCCAGCCACTAGGGAAGCTGAGGTGGGAGGATCATTTGAGCCCAGGAGTGCAAGGCTGCAGTGAGCTGTGATCACACTGCCGCACTCCATCCTGGGCAAGAGAGTGAGACCCTGTCTCAGAAAGAAAAGAGTAGTGTGTGGTTTTGCTGTATTGCATGTTAGCTTGAGATAATTCTTATGTATCCTTTAGGTAGCTGATAGGATTTTTGTAATATAATATGTAAAGTAGCCTGCTTTGTTATTTCCATAAGGAGGTTTCCCCATCATTTTTGCCCTGGAATCATTCCTTTTCATCCCTAATTGATAGATAAAAAACCTTTTCAAGGTTTTACTGTAACAAACAATGCTGCATTTAGTATTAATAAGTACCCTTTAGATACACCATTTTGTTTCACTGTGGGCGCAGCTGTAGGAAAAAGTCCAAGAACTAGAATTGCTGGGTCACAGGCCTCACTTGGTGGATATGCCAAATGGCGCACAGTAGAGGTTGCACCAGTTTATACTCCCACCAGTAGTGGGTGGCTGCATAAAATACCCATAATAGTAGATTATAAAATTTAAAAATTCTTAATGTTCTTTTTTTGTTTGTTTCTGAGACAGAGTCTTGCTCTGTTGCCCAGGCTGCAGTGCAGTGGCACCATCTCGGCTCACCACAACCTCTACTTCCCCACAACCTCCACCTCCCGGGTTCAAGCAATTCTTCTGCCTCGGCCTCCCGAGTAACTGGGACTACAGGCACATGCCACCATGCTTGGCTAATTTTTGTTGGTGATGAAGTTTTTTCTGTTTCTTAGTTTTCCTTCAGTGGATGCCCCTTCCTCACAGAGCTAGTGAAACCCAGACGGGGTTTCACCATGTTGGCCAGGCTGGTCTCCAACTCCTGACCTCATGGTCCACCCACCTCAGCCTCCCAGAGTGCTGGGATTACAGGTGTGAGCCCCTGCACCTGGCCTCAGATTCATAATATTCCATGCATATAACAAAACTGCACTTACACCAACACATTTATATAAATTTTTAAAAATTATTAATACTGCTTAACAATAAAACAGACATGATTGGGAATGAATCTCAAGTTTTACATGTTGGAAAACCCCAAATCTTTCAAAAGGTACAATTCAGGAAGTCGGTTTTCTTTGAAGCTTTTTTGATGTTAGCCACAAAAGAAATCGGGTGATAGAAATTGTTATTCCAACCCTTACCTCAGGGCAGTTTCTATAAATGCTTTTTTTGTTATATCTCTGCAGTCAAATAATTTAGTAATCCATTCTGTGGTGAAACATTTCCACGTAAACCAGACCTCAAAGGGAGACACAGGTGTGCACCACAGCCCAGTAGAGGGGGCCAAGCCCCATTTGATCACTTCCTCTGTGGAACACGACTCCATCCGACTACCCCTGGAGCACCTGGCAGAAGAACAAGCGGCAGGTAAATGAGTGCGGGTGGGGGGGGAGGTGCCTGGGACCAGCCTGCTGAGCTCCAGCTGCCAGGCGGGGAGTGAGCTGTGAGCAGAGCCTGGGATCCACTGCGGAGATGTAGCTTCAGTGTGCCACTCACTGTGACTCACTGGTTCTGATGGGGAGCTAGGCCCTGGCACCTTGGTGAATAGTTAGTTGCCCATCACTGCACTGGGTTCCCTGGCTGCCCCCTCACTGCAGAGGCCAACTGCCACAAGGGGGTCGGCAAGTGTGGCCAAACTCTCCCTTAGGAAACACTGAGAATCAATCTGTAGAACTAGCTATTTGTATAACTGAGTGATATTTGAGACTTGTATATGGTAAACATTTAACCTTTAATTAGTACACCTGCAAATCAACAAATGATACTTGTCATTATTTGGTTGTCACCATAAAATCTCAGCTCCCACTCTGCTCTCCATGAAGGAAAAGGATCAGATAGACCTAACTTCAGGTGTGAAGGCTAGAATAGGTGAGCTGCTGCACCTGAGCGCAGCGCCCGTGAGGGGAGCCCCTTGCTGTGCATGGAAAGTGGAATGAGGTGGTGTCCTGGTGCAGCAGGGGCCTCGGGGAGGAGGAGGCTGGCCACAGCAGCGGTGGCCCTGTGGCTGTCACACAGCACGGATAGAGCCACCTTTCAGTTTTCCTGTCATAGGAAGTCTCAAAAGGGAGCAACATGTTCACCGGATGTAGACCATTAGCATTTAAAGTGGGGCAGCCACTTAACCCACACTGTCCTTGAAACAGAGTTTCTTCTCAGCCTGAGCTTTCTTGTGTAATCTGTCTGGAAACCTGAAGGTGAATAAAAAGAAAGTATTTTTGTCTTAAAGATTAAGGCCTTGGATAGGAGACCGCCTGGGAATACCGGGTGCTGTAGGATATTTAATAAAAAAAAAAATAAAAAAAAGATTAAGGGACTTGGAGAGAGATCCAAGATGGCTGCTTAGCAGCAGCTCAGGATTGTACCTCCCGGTGAAAGCCCAGAGAGCAAGTGGACGCCGCAATTTCAGACAAATTATTGTTGCCCACAAACTGGGAGATTCCCGGCAGAGGAGCCACACGGGTCGCCAGCATGACTCTTTTGGCAGGTGCGGCTGTTTTGATGGCACCCCGGCGCGGCGCTTCTCAGTGCGGAGTATATGGGACTGGGTGCCCTTTTAGTAGGGCTCGGCTGGTCCCATTCCCACAAGGAGAACAGCAATTGAAAGCGCTGAGGACTGAGAGTTTCACAGCAAGCACAGCCGAACCCAGGAAGACCTAGCTCTGTGGGGAAGGGGCATCCACTGAAGGAAAACTAAGAAACAGAAAAAACTTCATCACCAACAAGCCAGACGTCCACTCAGAGACCCAATCTGAAAGTCAGCAATTACAAGGACGACAGGTGGATAAATCCACAAAAATGGGAAGAAACCAGTGCAAAAAGGCTGAGAACACCCAAAATCAGAATGCCTCTCCTCCTACAGGGGATCGCACCTCCTCATTAGCAAGGGAACAAGACCTGATGGATAATGAGTGTGGTGATCTGTCAGAATCAGGCTTCAGAAGGTGGCTAATAAGAAACTTCTGTGAGCTAAAAGAACATGTTCTAACCCAATGCAAAGAAACTAAGAAGCTTGAAAGAACATTTAACAAAATGCTAACGAGAATGGACAACTTAGAGAGGAATATAAGTGAATTGATGGAGCTGAAAAACACAAGAACTTCACGAAGCATGCAGAAGTTTCAGCAGCCAAATTGACCAAGCAGAAGAAAGGATAACAGAGGTCGAAGATGAACTCAAATAAAACAAGAAGGCAAGATTAGAGCAAAAAGGGTAAAAAGGAATGAACAAAGTCTCCAAGAAATATGGGACTATGTGAAAAGACCTAATCTACGTTTGATAGGTGTGCCTGAATGTGAAGAAGAGAATGAATCCAAGCTGGAAAATACTCTTCAGGATATTATCCAGGAAAACTTCCCCAACCTAGCAAGGCAGGCCAATATTCAAGTCCAGGAAATACAGAGAACACCACAAAGTTATTCCTCAAGAAGAGCAACCCCAAGGCACATAATCATCAGATTCACCAGGGTTGAAATGAAGGAGAAAATGCTAAGGGCAGCCAGAGAGAAGGGTCAGGTTACCCACAAAGGGAAGCCTATCAGACTCACAGCAGATCTCTCAGCGGAGACCCTGCACTCTCAGCAGAGACCCTGCAGTCAAAAAGAGAGTGGGGGCCAACATTCAACATCCTTAAAGAAAAGAACTTTCAGCCTAGAATTTCATATCCAGCCAAACTAAGCTTCATAAGTGAAGGAAAAATAAAACTTTTTGCGAACAAGCAAGTATTCAGAGATTTCATCACCACCAGGCCTGCTTTACAAGAGCTTCTGAAAGAAGCATTACACATAGAAAGTAACAACCGGTATCAGCCATTCCAAAAAAATACCAAAAGGTAAAGAGCATCACCATAATGAAGAATCT
>PVKP010042261.1:0-18186 GCA_004027715.1 Plecturocebus donacophilus
ATCTGGAAACCATCATTCTCAGCAAACTGACGCAAGAACAGAAAATCAAACACCACATGTTCTCACTCATAGGCAGGTGTGGAACAATGAGAACACATGGACACAGGGAAGGGGTCATCACACACTGGGGTCTGTTGGGGGGAAATAGGGGAGGGACAGTGGGGGGTGAGGAGTTGGGGAGAGATAGCATGGGGAGAAATGCCAGATATAGGTGAAGGGAAGGAAGGCAGCAAATCATACTGCCATGTGTGTACCTATGTAACAATCTTGCATGTTCTTCACATGTACCCCAAAACCTAAAATGCAATTAAAAAAAAAATGTATATATATATATAATCAGAAGGCTTTTCCATGTTTAGTTTTCTTGAAGAATACAATGAATTAATACAAAATAAATGTAAGTTTTATATTATAGTTGTTTTGATGAATGGACATTCAAATCTCCTGTTTAATAACACCTACTAATGGTTGTTTTCCTTTGCTGTACATGGCTGTCATCTTCAATATTTTTTGTTTCTGAAGAATACGTTAAATATACAGTTCCTTATATGTAAAACTAATAACAAATGTTCCTGTTTTGAAAGCCATGTTTGTGGAAGAAATGTATTAGTGACATCTGGGGTATAATTTCAGAGAAAATAAACATGCCAAAATGAATAGATCATAACCGCCATATTTCCTCCCAATGTATTTTACTATATTGTTAAAGAAACTCTTAGAAATTCTTGGTAAAAGCCTTCATCAGCTTTTTATTTTAGGGTGAGGAACTTGGCTATAGAAAATTACTTAATAGCTCACTACCTTAAGGTTTCCAAGATAGCATTTCAACATTGGATTTGACATAGATTTCTTGTGCAATACCCCACAAGCACAGGCAATCAAAACAAAAATAGACAAATGGAATAATACTGAGACAAGATAGTTCCCTTGACCAGTTTGTAGGACTTGTGAAGGGGTGGCTCGCTTACTCAGCTCACAGTGCTCAAAACTCTTGTGGGAGGAGGAGTAAACAGGTGAGAAGGTGCAGGAGCCAGGGCAAATATCTTTGGGTGCCCCCATATACAGGCCTGTGGGAGTGTCAAGGGGTTGCCTGTGACCTCTGGAACCCCAGAGAGAGAGAGTGTTACAGTGCACTCTTTCAGTTTTGCTGCCATGGATGGCTTAAGTGTTGAAGAGCTCTGCAGAGAGTCAGTGTGACAGGCTCTTGCTGGGTCCTTGTCTGGTGTCCAAGAGGAATGAGATCACACAGATGTGTGAACAAGGATGGTAAACAAGGAGATTTTACTGAGCGGTGGAAGTGGCTCTCAGAGGGGTTGAAAGCTGGAAAGGGGATAAAGTGGGAAGTCGGTCCAACTATCCCTGGCTGAACTCCTCTCCGGCTTTAGTCTCTGAGTCCAGTACTTCTTCTCCTCTCAAATTTCAGATGCTTCTTTCTTCTGTGTGTATGTGTGCTGAGTTTGGGGTCTGGGGTTCTTATGAGCACAGCATAGGGGGCAGGTAGGCCAAAAGGCATTTGTGTGGGAAAACAGGGATGTGAAGTTCCCAGTTAGGGCCACAAGTTCAGGCTTAAAGGTGGAGCCCTCACCAGGGACTCCACCATCTTCTACCCATTATTTCCCTGCTTCCTGGTTATATCAAGTTAAAAAGCTTTTGCATAGCAAAAGAAACAATCAACAAATTGAAGAGACAACCTACAGAATAAAAGAATAAAAGAAATACAGAATACAGAATAAAAGAAAATATTTGCAAACTACACTTCTGAAAAGGGATTATTAACTAGAATATATAAGGAGTTCAAACAGCTCTATAAAAAATTTAATAATTCAACAAAATGGGTTAAAGATGTATATAGACATTTCTTAAAAGAAGACATAGAAATGGCAAACAGGTATATGAAAAGGTATTCAACATCACTGATCATCAGAGGAATGCAAATCAAAACTACAGTGAGATATCCTGTCACCTCAGTTAAAATGGCTTTTATTCAAAAGATAGGCAAAAACAAATGCTAATGAGGATGTGCACAAAAGAGAACCATTGTGCACTGTTGGTGGGACTGTAAATTAGTACAACCCCTGTGGAGAACAGTTTGAAGGTTTCTAAAAAAAAGAAACTAAAAATAGAACTACCATATAATCCAGCAATTCCACTGCTAGGTAGATACTCCCCACAAAAGGAAAGTAGTATATTGAAGAGATATCTGCACTCCTATGTTTATTACAGCACTGTTCACAGTAGCCAAGATTTGTAAGCAACCTATATGCCCATAAACAGATGAATGGATCAAGAAAATGTGGTACATATACACAGTGAAGTACTTTTCGGCTGTAAAAACAATGGCTGATCCCATCATTTGCAATGACATGGATGGAATTGGAGGTCATTATGCTAAAGGAAATAAGCCAGGCACAGAAAGACAAACTGTACATGTTCTCATTTATTTGTGGGAGCTAAAAATTAAAACAGTTAATGGAGACAGAGAGTAAAATTATTGTTTATACATGATTAATCCAAACTAACTCTGCTGATAAGATACAAAGGCAAAGTAGGTGGATTTGTTCTACTAATAAAAATAACTTAACCTTAGCTGATTCTTAACATCAGCTCTTTCTCCTTTGAAATCATATACTAGTGTACCAAAAAACATAGTAAAAACAATGCTGACATGATTCTGCTTTCTGTATGATGAAAGGCTTATAACGTATTTTTTTAGTCATTAGAATTCTTCTTTGTTAATGCTGAAATCATATACTTATAATGTATACTTACATATCTAAAATGGCGTGCATTTTCTCCCTCAAAAGTTAGCTTATAACACTGTTGCTTGTTTGAACAACAAACTGATTAAAACTAGAAAATGAGAGTGAAATTGAAGAAGTAAATATTTTTATTACATATTATTTATTTTTTATTATTTTTGATAAATGAAAATTAGTTGATCCACTAGAATTATTTTAAAGAAGTCTAATTCACACAGTGCTTATTGGGGTCATACATTATAAATAGAAGTCACATGAAAAATTAGTCTTTCCCTTTGAATCATATATTAGAGTAGGAAATAACACAACTGTGTCAACATGAATAACTAACTGATTCTGCTTTCTCTGTGATGAAAGGCTTATAACATATTTTCAAGTCATTGAAATTATTTCCAATGCTGAAATCACATATCAAAATAATATACAAAATATACAGTATTGCACTACATTTAAAATGCATTTTGTTAAAAACTTTTTAAAAATAATCAGGAAAGTGACAGAATAGAAACCTCAAAGCCCTTTCACCCATCACAGAAAACAAACAACACTAAAATAAATAAATAAACTTTTAGACTTATTTATATAATTTAATGGTATCTCTGATAGCCAAAAATCTACAGCAACCAAGCAAATGCCCAATCAAGAAAAAGCCACATTAAAAATGGTAAGAAATTTCATAGTGTTTTACTTGCCTTTGCCCCGTTCTTTCCCCTATGTAGTGCTTCACAGGTGGAAGATGGTGACCAAATACCAGATCACTTGGTCCAGAAAGAGCAGACTAGATCATATTTGCAAGTTTATAACCAGTGTGAGCACTGCCAAGGCACTGGTTTCTTACTTTTCTCACTTTTAGCTCAAAAGACAAAACAGTAGCGTAGTTTGTATCTTAGGCTAGAAACCATGTAGACCGGTGGCAAGCATGCAAAAACTACAGGAGAGAGGGGCAGGTGCAGGTCCATGGAAGCCTGAATGGGAAAAGAATACGATACAACATCTAAGGCCCCAAGAAGAAGCTGAGTTGAAACTCCTTGAGATGTAAAAGGGTCTGTTAGTGACATAAGCAAGTTGGTAGATTAGAAAGCTCCAGGCCCTTGTTTACCCACAGAAACATTACAACAACAGGCTAATACCGGTTTTTAGGAGCTCTGGAAAGCAATCACAGTTCTACAGTGTGTATAAGAGGGAAAAGTATACACACATACCCAGACAGAATACATGCTCAGAAAAGATCTGAGAGGATTTTATGTGTTCATACTACATTGATTAGTAATTTTTCCCCTGCACAGAGCCAATCTGCAAAAACTGGGAGATGTGGCTTCTTTTTTAAATAACCAAATTTCAATGAAAAAAACAGAATGGCCAGCCATGGTGGCTCATGCCTGTAATCCCAGCACTTTGGGAGGCTGAGGTGGGTGGATCACAAGGTCAGGAATTCAAGACTACCCTGGCCAAGATGGTGAAATCCCGTCTCTACTAAAAATACAAAAATTAGCCAGGCACGGTGGCAGGTGCCTGTAATCCAAGCTACTTGGAAGGCCGAGGCAGAGAAATGCTTGAACCCAGGAGGTGGAGATTGCAGTGAGCCAAGATTGTGCCACTGCATTCTAGCCTGATGACAGAGCAAGACTCTGTTTCAAAAAATAAAATAAAATAAAAAATCATAGAGCATCCAAAGACATAGGGTAATATAGTCCATCAAAGGGAACAAAGCGAGTCATCAGAAACTGTCTCTAAAGAAACACACACGTCAGCCTCACTAGATAAGACTTATAAAACAATTGTCTTAAGTTTTTTCAAAGAGCAAAAGAAGAATGTGGAGAAAAAAATTCAAGGAAGTAGAGAAACAATATGTGAACATAATTAAAATATCGGCAAATACAGAAATCATAAAAAAGAACCAAACATAAATTCTGGAGTGGAAAAATACAGTATCTGAATTAAAAATTCCCTAGAATTGTTCAACAGCAGCCTATAACAGAGAAAAAAATCAGTGAACCTGAAGAAAAGTCATCTAAAACTATTAAGTCTGAAGAGCAAAAAGAAAAAAGAATAAAGAAAAGTAAATGGAACCTAAGGGACTTACAAGAAACCCATAAACAGACTACTGTACACGTTATAAAAATCCAAAAGAATAAAAGAGAGAGAGAGGGTTACAGAGATTATTTGAGGAAATAATGGCTGAAAACTCCAAATTTGAGGAAATGCAGGAATCTATAAACCCAAGAAGCTCAACAAATACCAAGTAGAATAAAGAGATCACAAGAGAAGACATTACAATCAAATTTTTGAAAGCTAAAAATAAGGAGAGAATATTCAAAGCAGCAAGAAAAAGAACAGTAATCATGTACAAGGGATCCTCAGTGGATATCTGCCAGACCAGAAAGCAGTAAGATGATATATTTAATATGCTAGAAGAAGAAGATTAAAAAAATGTCATCCTAGAATCTTATATTTGGCATAACTGTTCTTCAAAAATAAAGGAGACATTAAAACATTCCCAGACAAACAAAACTGAGGCAGTTAATTACAACTAGACTTACTATATATGAAATACTAAAGGGAGTCTTACAAGTTGAAATGAAAAGATAGTAAGCAGTAACTCAAAGTTACATGAAAATATGAAGTTGTCCAGTAAAAATGAACATGTGGACAAACACAAATAACAGTTTTTTTGTAATTTTGGTTTGTAACTTAACTTCTTATTTTCTACAGGATTTAAAAAGACAAATGTATAAAAATAATTATAAATATACATAAAGGAATAATCACTATTTATAGATGTAGTTTGTGAAGTCAATAACATAAAAAGGAACAGGATGAAGGTCTAAAGCAGTAGGGTTTTCCTGTGCATTGGAGTTAACTCAGTATGTGAAAAAGCTCTGGAGATGAATGTTGGTGATAGCTGTACAATAATGAGGTGTATTTAATCCTACAGAATTGTACACTTGAAAATTGCTGAAGTGGTAAATTTTTGTCATATATATTTTACCATACTAAAACAAAGAAAAATGTATTTGAATTTTGCTAATTCCTCATAATATGGTTTCACAAGCAAGCGTAGCATATAACAACATAGTATTAAATTATGCATATCCAAATTATCTCAACAATGTATCATCCAGGATCTGACACTGTTTGGAAGCTAATAGTACTGGAAATAAATCAACCATTACATTGCTCCCCAGAGGAAATGCCTGGGAAAGTGATGGAGCTGTCGCACTTGCTACCTGGGTGAGAGCCCTAGGCCCTCTGTCAAGATCATGCTGCCCTCCTGGATCATTTTCATGCCTGTTGCCCATGTGCCAGCCCTAGTTTCAAAAGGCTAGATGAATAATTAGTGTTCTCAACACACAAATGGGGCATGCAATCATTTTCCTGGAACAAATTCCAATCATCACCATTCAGCTATGATTCTACTGTCAAAAAATAGGTTGGTACCCAGTGAAACAGGACAAAATTTGATAGATTGTAATGTATTAATTAGCTAATGGGAAAGCCAAAATTGAAAAAAATAGATGTTGAATTTTAAATTAAATGGGATTGCCAGGCTTGCATACATTTAATGACATGAGATTTTACATAATTTACATATATATAATTTTATATAATGTATATAATATAGTACAATGTGTAATAACTAACATATAAAATATATGCAATATGTAATATATATTACATAAAATTTTATTTATATATGTTATATAATTTTCTTTATATAATAGGAAATTATAGATGTTTTTAGACTTGAGTAGTATTCATTTAGTGGAGGCAAATAAAGGTACTATGATTTTTTTTTTTGAGATGGAGTCTCGCTGTCACCCAGGCTGGAGTGCAGTGGGGGAATCCTGGCTCACTGCAACCTCCACCTTCTAGGTTCAAGTGATTCTCCTGCCTCAGCCTCCTGAGTAGCTGGGATTACAGATGCATGCCACCACGCCAAGCTAATTTTTTTGTATTTTTTCATAGAGACGGGGTTTCACCATATTGGTCAGACTGGTCTTGAACTCCTGACCTCATGATCTGTCCACCTCAGCCTCCCAAAGTGCTGGGATTAGAGGTGTAAGCCACCACACCCAGCTGTTACTAAGCTTCTTAATGCCTCTTCTAAATATCCATGTATCTTTTAATTTAGAGGAAGCTAAAGAATTGTTGCCCTGGTATAGCAATGTCATCTGTCTTAGTTAATTTTTTGTTGCTAAAACAGAATACCAGAGACTGGGTAATTTGTAAAGAAAGTAAGTTTAGTTGTCTCACAGTTCTAGAGCTGGGAAATCTGAGTGTCTGCCAGCAGCTTCTGGCAAGGGCTTTCCTACCATGTCATAATATGGTAGAAAAACCAAAGGGCAAGAGAGTGAATGCAAGAGAGATAAAACACAAGGGTAGCCTTACTTTACAACAGCCTGCCATCTTGGTAAATAATCCAGTCACTTGAGAGCAAAAATGTTCTTATTCCCTCAAGAATTAACTCCATTAATGGATAAGCACAGACTGAAGAAAAAAAAAAAAGAATTAACCCCATCATAGAAGAGTGGCATTAATCTCTCTCAGTGACTTAATCACACCTTAAAGATCCCACCTTCCACAGTGTTACACAGGGGACTACATTTTTTTCACATGAATTGTGGGAGACACACTCTAGCAATAGCACCATTCTTACCAGTTATAGGAAAGTTAATTAAAACTGCAATGGAATACCACAATATACCCAGCAAAACAGCTAAAATAAAAATTTCTGCTAACTATTACCAAGTGTTTATAAAGATGTAGAGCTACTAGAACTCGTCTACTGTGCCAGTGGGAATACAGATGGGTGTAACTCTTTGGGAAAGTAGCAGTATCTAGCTACCAACAAGCTTTCAAGCCACATAAACACAACAGTACAGCAAGAGAAATTTTCACACACACATGCCTAAAAGACATGTATAAGACATGTATGAGTATGTAAGGTCCAAAACCTGGTCATGATGAAATACACTGAAAATTAAACTCCTGCTACACATAGGAATCTCATATACATAATATTAAGACAAAGAGTCCACACATAAACAAGTTAAATTCTATTATTTTATTTATAAAACTGAAAAGCAGACTAAGTAATCTATAGTATTAGGATTCCAGAAAGGGGTTGCCTTGTGAAGGATTGGAATTTGTGACTTGGGAAGAAGAAAAGAGTTCTTTGGCTGGGGGTGGTGGCTCACACCTGTAATCCCAGCAGTTTGGGAGGCTGAGGAGAGCAGATCACCTGAGGTCGGGAGTTCAAGACCAGTCTGACCAACATGGAGCAACCTCGTCTCTACTAAAACTATAAAATTAGTAAGGCATGGTGGTGAGTGCCTATAATCCCAGCTACTTAGGAGGCTGAGGCAGGAGAATCACTTGAAACCAGGAGGCAGAGGTTGTGGTGAGCTGAGATCCAGCCATTGCACTCCAGCCTGGGCAACAAGAGCAAAATTCCATCTCAAAACAGGAAAAAATACAAAACAAAACAAAAGGGGCCTTTCAAAGTTGTTGATTATATCTTATTTCCTAATTTTAGTGGTATTACACAGGTTTGTAGACATTCTGACAATTCATTTGGCTGTTCATTTAGGATTTGTGCACGGTTCTTATGTATGTTTCAATGCAAGTACTTACTTAACCTATTATACATGGTTATTGTTTTGATACCAGAAAACAGAAGAGACTAAAGTAGAAAACATAAAAGTTACTTCTTATTCCACTAGTGCATTGACTTCAAGTCTCTATATTTTTTATTATGCAGGTTCGCACATGAATAATTACTCAGCATTGGCAGTTTTCCTAAGTTAACACAGATTATCAAACTGTGTTCAAGAAATCAAGAAAATCTTGAATAGACCAATAATCATAGAAGCATGAGAAATTCAAAAAGAAACCATCAGGCCCAAGATAATCTTTGTCTAAGTTTACTATTAGGTTGTCCCAACTTTTAAAGAATAAAAGTAATTTCTATGCAATACAAAAAATCTTAGACCACAGCAAATAATTTATAAAAAACCCCTTTCCATTTATTTTTGCAACAGGAATTTTTTTTCCTCACAATTGTTGAATTAATACTTCTTTTTAATTTATTTTGGTCTCTTGTTTTTGTAAATAATCACCTACGCATTTGTTTCTGTTTTCCATACTGGTTATGTGTTTTCTCATTGTTTTCATAGTTTATCTTTGCCTTCTGAAGTTCTGAAGATACTGAGTGCTCCTCAGTTTCCTTTGCACAAATATGAATGGTATTCGTTGCCTCCAAAGACAGATATTATTCTTCTGTAACGTTTTTGTTTCCTTACAATGGTTTATACTTCAATTAATCCAATCTCTGTGTTTTTTATTTCTGAACCATTCAATGCATATACAGGGATGGAAAACATTTTCTAAAACATTTTTTTCTGGTCTCTGTATTAACTCTCGTTTTACATATGCTTTTCCTCTGAGATTTTAATTTTCCACGTCAGGTAATTACTACTGACAACCAGTTTTGCTTTGATGATCTTGTTATTTTTTTTTCTTTACTGATCTGAGATTGTGATAAAAATCGATTGAAGCGTAGGGCTTTCTAACAGACAGGTGACAAGATTAACCATTAGCCCTTGGTTCTACTGATAACTTGTTTTATTAGCAGAAAGCTTCTAACCTTTGCAATTGAAGAGTAGATTGTTATGAAGAAGTTCAGGCCCAAATTCCAATGAGTAGAAAACATTCACTTAATACAATTCTTCTAGAACGTTGGTAGATGGATCATCATCTTTCCCCACTCTGTGGTCTTCTCACCTTGATCTGATAAAATCTCTAGAGTCTCTCTGTCTCTCTCTCTCTCTCTCCCTCTCTCTCTCTCTCTCTCTCTCTCACACACACACACACACACACACACACACACACACACACACACACGTGGGCATGCACACATTACTACTGTCTCTATTCCCACGACTGTAACACCTAACAATGCTTTTGGGACTACATCTCTCTTTCCTGGGACATAATGCATTCCTTTCTTCCCTTTTCAGTGGGAGCAGAAGTAATCACTAAATAAACACAAATGTAGAGTCATTAATTGAAGAAAGGTGCCCATGTATGACTGCTTAACTTTCTGAGTAATACAAACCTTGGATCTTTGAGTCGGGGGAAGCAGCACAGAGTCTCTCTATGTTACTGAAGGCCATAGGTGTTTTCTTACTTCAGATTATGAATTTCAATTTAGCAATGTAGAGTCTTCCCAGAAATGAATAATAGGTTGCCTAAATGTCTCAGCTTTGAATATTATCATAAAATACCATCTTTCCCTGTGCCCTTATAGCCATTTTAAGCTACATCAAGAACTGTGAAGCTGGTAGAACTTTAAAAAAACACTTATTCTGACATCTTAAACTATGATAAAAAACATTCCATCAACATCATTTTGAGAAAAATTCAATCTTCCTTTAATGTTTACTCACAACCAAAAGCTATTCCTGAACATCTGTGTAATATTACTTTGACACAGATGGTAAAATAGTTATTAATAGAATAGCACATGTAAATATTTGGATCCATTTCAGTAGAACTGACAAAGCCACAAAATCATCTTACAAAGTAAATTTTCATTGCTGACTCAATGTGCATTTTACTTTGCACCAAAGGTACTGCAATTTTCTTGGGTAGTATTTGAATGAACAAGTAACATTTATTTTCAAGCCCCTTCAATGTAGTGTGGAAATGAGTTTGTTTTTATTTCATAGCAGGCCAGGACCCACCTTTATCTCTTAGAATTATACACAGGTCTGTATGCTGCTTTGAACTGACAAGATCTAGTCTTTTAAATACCATCTAACTTACCTTTTCAAAGAATAAACAAAATGAAAAAAGAAGAGACATAAAAAATCTTGAGAAAGTTTTCAAAAACATAACACATATTGAAGTTTTAGAAGTCTTGATGTCCTATAAATCAAGGTAGAATAAGTCATTCCCACAGGCTTCCAAGTGTTTCTCCTAATTTTTTTAATGTCAATTGTTTCATAGAACTCTTTTATAATTTTTGTCATTTTTCACTTTCCTTGCACCTGTTTCATTTTAACAATTTGGAAGTTGATCTTCTTGTCCCTTGGAGCATAAAATAGGTTTTTTATTGTGTGTTCAGGCAGTCTAGGGTACTATGGGAAGACCTGGACTAGGAGATGGAAACCCTAGATTGAGTGTTTCCCTTGTATCACATGAGTTTTACCAGCACTGTATGGTCAGCTGTCACCTGTCTGTATGGTCAAAGTGGTGTCAGGCTGCAAACAGTAACTGGTCTGCACCATGAGGATTATGGATATTGGGAGAAAGTATAAAAAATGTTATAGGAATGAGGTAATTTTGTGTTTGTAGAATGATGACAAATAATAAAAATATAAATCTGTATATTTGCAGTCTTCTTTTTATCATTTCATTTCTTTCTAGCAATTAATGTTTAGTATTTTACAAAAACATTCAATCTGCAATGGATTAAAAATAAACTAACCCTTACCCACAAAGAGCCTAAGAAGCCCTGAGCTCTAAGACATCCAGAGAACCAGTTAATCTCTCAGAATCTGAATTTCTTTATCTGTAAAAATATGAATAATGATCCCCATCCTGCATTTTTTATAGAGTATGTGAAAACTAAACACAATTAAGTATTCATAAGCTATTTATAAACATAAGGCCTCATATAAATATATAGTCATCATATACTAAGTAATAATTATTTGTGAAGTAGCATGGCATCTCAGCTAAAAGAAGCCAGGCATATATTAGATACTAGAGGTTTTTTGACTTTATGAATAAATACAAAAAATAGAAATTTTGGCAATGGATACAATTGCACACAAAATAACTGTCTCAGGGAGCAGGATATGATTTAAAGGCAAGTCACATCATCTGTTAGTCGCAAACTTTCTTTCATCTATAAAACAAGGGTAATTATCTCTACTAATTTCAGGTTGAGGTGAGGATTAAATAATACAGAAAAGTATTTAGTAGTTGGTACTTGAAAAGTATTCAGTTAGTATTAGTCTTGTATCTCTAAGCTGCTTCTCTATGCTGAGAAACCTACTGAATTCTTTATATGCAATGTCTTAGTTAATTCTTATAAAAATTTAATAAAATAACTATAATAATCTCCACTTCAAAATAAGGAAACTAAGACTCAAACAATGCCAGCAACTTTCACAGTCCTACACAGCTACTTTAAATCCATGTCTGTCTATAAAAATGTTTGATCAAGTTTCCCACAGAATACCACCACCCTAAAGTCTTCCAAGTCATGAGAATAAATTTCCTAGGTTACATTTGAGAAGCTCTCTTATTTTTATTTATAAACTGCTTCCCATAAGACACAGAATCAACAGATTTCCTGAAACACAGAAAAAGAGACCCACTTACCAGCTTGAGTTGTTGGGCTCTTCATGCTGCTGGAGGCCACTTTTGCTGCTCTGCTCTGAGCTTCTTCTCATAACCCTATTTCCAGGCTGCCAACAAAATAGGAAATGAAAAATGACACTCGCTTGCTTCAAGAAGGATTTTAATATATTAATGGCCATAACAGTAATAAATAACATTTATACAGTATTTTTTGTAAAGGCTTGAAAGAAATGCAAGAGATTAATTCACTTCACATGTTTATAATTTTGAAGTTAAGTATATGTTATGTTTATCTTGGAATTCACAGAACATAGCAATCTATCAAAATTGATCATTAAATGATTTTTCTTTTTTCATTAAATAGAAGAATAAATGAAACTCGTGTTTAAAGCCATTCATATATTTGTAGGTCTATGTACTTAAACTCCATAAGGCTACTGGTATTTTGTTATAATGCAATAAAGAGGAAACAGACCTGAAGGAGAAAAGATTTACTGTGTCAGTATACCTGCCATTTCAAAGGTTAAAATTTGACAACATGGTCAGCACGCAAGTCAAAGATTATTCCTTGTGGTTTCAGTATTTAATATATTGGACAAGTCAAAAATCATAATGATTAATTTATAAAGGAAAATTTAAATGCCATCAATTAAAAACTGGAATCTGCTTTTGGCATTGTGCAGTTGTAAAAGGGAATGAGATGTTCTTTTTAGAACTGGAATATGAAGTTCCATCTTCTTGACCAGTCATTTCCTTCTTACTCTACTGCACACCAACTCCCTTCTGTGATCCACAGAAAGAGAGAAAGGTAAGTTGGCAAAAAACAGTAGAAACTATTCTAGGATAATTTTCATTCACTCAAAAGAAGTATATTGAGGAAAAAAATGCTTTCTGAAAATAATTAGAATGTCAATCACTTTCCTTTAAACTTGATGTTTACATATCAGATTTCCTGTGTGACACTGCCACTTGTGTGACCAATAATAATGGCAATAATTATGTATTGTTTATACTGTATCAGGAACTGTTCTTAATATTTTGGGGTATGATCCAATTTAATATTTACAACAACCCTGGATGGCAGGTATTATCACCCCTATTTTTAAAGATGAGAAAAATGAGGCACAGTTTAAGTGAATTATTCAAGATCCACAAATAGTAAAAAGACAGAATAGGATTTGAACTTTTTCAGAACCCATTCTCTTAATCTTCAAGGTATTCTACTGCCTTTCAAACTTGACGCAAATTGGAACTCTTCAAGTTTCCCATATAACTTCTTAATTCCTTCCCTATGTTCTAGGAAACTGAAAATTTACCTGGTATTCAAGCCAGAAATGTAGGAATCTCCTTGATGCCTTTCTTTTCCATGTGATTTTACAGGCTAATTATAGCTAAAATCCATACAGTTCACTATGATACTCCAATATAAGCCACCACCATCTATTCCTTAGAATATAGCAAGAGCCTTTCACCTATTCTCACTGACCCCACGCTTGACATCTTCTACAATACATTGTTTGCAGAATTTATAGCATAAATAATCATTTTACTTCTTTGGTTAAAATTCTTCAACGGCTTTTTATTGCACATGGAATAAGTACAATCATCTTATTGTGGCCTACTTCTGACATGAGCTGGCTGCAGCTGATCTCTCAAACATTGCCATATATAGTTCTTTTCCATTTTTCTGCCAACTCATTCTCTAATAAGCCATGGTCTTCAGCAACTAAGGACTTTGGATTTCAGCCCTGGAATGCTCTGAGACTGGATACGTTTCATCCTACAGGTCTCAGTTCAAAAGTCACTTTCTCAGAGAAGTTCTCCCTGACATTCAAAGAGTTCTTTCTCCATCATAACCTACAGACATGTTTTAATTTATTTGTTTCATTGTCTAATATCTCTCTTCCTCACTGGAGAAACCAGTAACTGACAAATAGCCCTGAAGTAAGCTTGTACAATGAGGTACCAGAATGATTATTTAAGGTTATAACGTATGTATTGGTTTTATTTACACAAAACAACAACATATGAAGACTGTGATTTCCACTAGCAGCATTTTTTTTTTTTCCTATCTGGATCATTCTGCTAAAATATATGCAGCCCTCTAAGCTCTGTTTCTGACTTTTTTTCTCAGTTTGACTTAAAGCATTGCTTCTCAAGATTAAAACAAATATGAGATACATAGAGATTTATATGCACATTCATCAAACTGCAGATTTTTCATTCAGTGAATCTAGGGTAGGGCTGCAGAATCTATATTCATCACATAGGTTACTCTGATGGTGTTGATCTACTCACCATACTTTGAGTAACAAGAATTCAGAAGATAGGTCACAGTTTTAGAAGGTTTCAAAAAGATTCTTGAGAGGTTCCTATTAAATATTTCTGTGTGTTTCCCATGTGCAAAAATATTGTTATAACAGTACATTTTTTTAAACGTACATTTTCCTCTTCAGACAAATGCCATTCCTGTGAGATCAATAATATATCACTATGTAGTTAACAAATAATGCATACTTCTCCTATTATTTACTTTGAAATTTGTCAATAATTTTGAATAAAGATTGTCCTTGCTTTGAAAATAAATGTGTACCTTGATGTCACATAATCCAGACTCCCTTAAATTTAACAATATGTAAAATAAATAAAATACTGTATTTTTGTGACTGGCCAATATTTGAGATAACTTCTGCATTTTTTTAAACTTTTTTCTATATTTCTGATTTCTTTTACATTATACATTTTAGTTATCATCTATGAAGTCTTACAATACACTGTGCTAAATATGTGGTTTATATACTTGTATGTACTTATTTCATTTAATTGATAAGTTGATGAAATTAAAGTTAATAGCAGTATTTATGATTTTGGGCTCTGACTAATGACAAGGCACTGTATTGGTGCTTTGTATATATTAATTATCATTACAAAAATAAACTGTTAATACACAGAGACAGAGTTTTGGGATGGAGGAATTAGTCCAAGAATATAGGTTTTAAAAGTGTCAAAAATGATGTTAAATTCAGGTATGCTCAGCTTTGTTTTAATAATTAAGGGAAATTTAATTTTTTTTTAAAGAATCAAATCTCTGCTAGAAGGTATTTAAGGTACCCATTTATGTTACAAAGGAGAACACAGGAACTAGCTCTGTATTATATACTGTTTTAAAGGAAAATACTTATGCCAAAATAAGAAATGTTTGCAAAAACATAGGTAATGTCATTACAAATTTTACAGAATACTGATTGTAGTCCTTATTTTCAAAATTTAGCAAAAGGTCATTTTATTGCTAAATATTACTGTTAAAGATCTTTATGAAAGCAGAGGTTTTAATCACTGTTGAAAGAATGAAATAAAATATCTAAATATTTAATAATGGCAGACCATGTAATATATAAATGCTTATTTCTGACATATTTTTCATTTAAGAATGATAGACTCAGGTGACAAATATGCTTATTTCTTACATGTCTTTTCAGTCAAGTTTCCAAACAACAGTATATTTCAGGAACATTTCTCTAATTCCTTTAAAGAAAAGTCATTGGTCCTATATATAACGGGTGTTTCTCCCATATGAGTACCATACTGAAGAATGTCTTAACTACTGGAACCATGTGTGTATGTGTGTGTGTGTATGTAGATATATATATATGCATATGTATGTTTACATATATACATATATACATATACGTATGCATATACATATATACATATATGTATATATATATGCATACATATACATATGTATATATATACACACATACATATATACGTATATGTGTATATATATATACACATACACACACACATGCATACATTTTGAGAGGAACTTAAATAGGGTTATATATATAGGATATAGATAGATAGATAGATCTATACACACACACACACACACACACGCATACATTTTGAGAGAAACTTAAATAGGGTTACTTCCTAAACAAAATTTCAACCATCATAATAAATTGTTACTATCTGTTTTGATAGATTATGTAATGCTATGATTTCTATGAGGTTCATTTACATTCACAAAGAGTTGCTATTATAATCACTGTAGCTCAATAATGGTTTTACGGAGATTTAACTATCTAAACAAGAATATTTAACAACACAGGAAAAACAAAAATATTTGCCCAGTGGGTTAGTATGGATCCTTTCTGAGAGAGGTTTAGTAGCATTGGCCAGTTTTATTTTCTTCATTACTTCTAAGACCTACCTTATGGTTTTCTTTGCCCACATGTTCAAATGCTATCTTCAATCATTTCTTTGAAAGGAAACACTTAAGTGACTTTATAATATAAAGCATCTTAACTCTGATTATGTTTGAAAGCCAGTTATTCAGAGAAATTTATTCTTTTTTAAGAGCAGATGGGAACAGGATCAAGGAATCCATGGCAGAATACACAAACATAAGAATAAAATGATAATAGTTTAGGTAAGCTTCTGATAGGAATAAAGAGAAAAATAAATTGTAGATTGAAGTGTTTGTTGGAAGAGGAAAGAAAGTTAAAAATTAAGAAGGAAACTATTGCCAGGAGGAAGAATTCGATAACTTTAATATCCTTAGGTTAATGTGTTACTGGAATAACTTACCACCTCACCTGAGAACCAGCTTCTCAGATTCCAGCCTCTTGCTTATTCAGTTTACTCCTAAAATGCTTCCATGCTTTCTACTCAGTTTTCTTATTTTAATTTTAATTTTTGTTATTTAGTATCCCAACTCTCCTTTTAGGCCTTGATGCCCTTTCATAAGTTACAACTTTATAGAGGGTTAACTGACCTTCCTGAACAAACTAAAGACATTGCGACTTCTCTATTTCTATGGCTCCTACCACCTCTTGCCTCTTACTGCAACAATTTCTCAACTAAGTCATCTTCTTCAACAACAGTCCTGCCTCCGTTTCAAACATCAATTCTGTTCCTAATTTCACCAGATTAAATTCTCTAAACCAAAGCTAGAATGTTGTCAACTCATTATCAAAACATTTCTCAAGCTCACCTGTGTAATACACGGTTAGGGAATGGGCATGGAGTCCCATTTCTGACTCTAAAACCTGGGCTCAAAGTCTTCAAATGTCTTTGATTTACCTTTTTGGACTCATTTCCTACGATCTTCATAACTGTGACTACATTCACTCTCAGAAAAAATATGCAAAAATTATTAATATCCATATTTTGTCATGAGACAACTGAAGCACAGAGATATTATGGCTACTCTAAACCTTTAGTTAACCTAATAAATAGTAGAAACCAGGCTTCAGTCTTCTACCTCCAAAGCCTATACCCACCAAAATGTATTTGTCCTCTAATTTGCATGATTAGCCACTTTTTAAAATACTTTATTTTCCTTTCTCTGAAGACAGATTTGTGCTTATTTACATTCAGAGGAATATTCCTTTCAGTCTCTTTATTTTCAAATGTTTATTACCTTCCAAGATCTAGATCAAATGCTAACTCCCTCTGTTACTTTCAGCTGGAAATGCTCTCCCCCTCCGCTGTATAAGTTTTTATTGAATTTCTCTTACAGCAGTTCTATCTTCTGCCATTTTTAAAGTTCATTGTGCACCAACTACTTCTCTTGTTTATGAATAAGCTTTTTGCTGGGCTGAGACTATTGGCCCATCAGAGGTTATGAGGCTCAGTTAGACACATTTTAAGAAAGACTTTTCTGCCTAGTGTATGTTGCTCTTTCCAAGATAACTTTATCATCTGATGGTAGTACCTAAATTGCAGGTACATTATATAAGAAGAATTAAACAGTCTCAAATACTAAATTTGCATTTTAAAACCTAAAAGATGTAAGGCATTGGAATCCCACTTCAGCTATACAAGTTTAGGATAGATAGATTAATTTAATATAAGACAACTTTTGTTAGAATTAAGATTGTTTCTCCTTAAGCCTATTATCATCATTTGTCTAGATCTCCACTACCATAGAAAATCTTCCTAATATTCCTGTCTCCAAAGCAATGGACTGTCTGCTGATAAAGTGCTTTTTGTGTGTGTGTACTGCAGGCATTTTGGAAATAGGTCTTGGATCAAGCTAAATGAGTTC
>PVKP010042262.1:0-18173 GCA_004027715.1 Plecturocebus donacophilus
AGAAAGACAGATGGTACACATTCTCTGTTAGTGTTTTCCAGAAACTCCTTCTGAATGTGCAGAACAGACACTTTGCAAATGTGAATATCATTACATTGCTTGGTTTTCTTCTTCCCAACAGCTGTAGACATTGGCTGAAGTACTTGATTCCTTGTACCTCATTTTTGTAAATGTCTTCATAATATTATAGTTACTGGTACAGATGACCCATTATTTAGACATGTATTTTTTCTTTTCATTGAGTGAACACTAAAATAGTTTTTATAAAAAAACAAAATGAAACAATAAAAATCCATTCAGATAATGCATACCTACATCTCCAGGCAGCACATATTTTTGTAATATGGGCTGGTATAAAGGAATTGAACTATTTTATTTTTCTTTTATCTACTACCATACTATTTTAAAAGGTTTTCATGCTTTTGACCCTTATAGATGATTGCCTTTGTTCACTTAGTCAATAATTTACCCTAATTTTCTATTATTTAGTGGATCCACTGATGTCCATTATTTTACCCTGAAACTTTGGGGTGACTCTGATGAAGTTTGTATGTGATTAGATGGCTGAGTGTCTTGGCTATTGAAGATGGTATTTCTCACCTGAAACTGCCAGGAGACACAAAAGCAAGAAGGCAGAAACAACTCAGAATTCCAGTCCGAAGACTAGAATTTACTTAGGGCTTGCAAGATGGATGCCCCAATGCCAACATGACAGTGTTGAGTAGAACGAATGCTCTTGTGAAAGAAGTTTTCCTTCAAAGTGGGTCTCTGATACTCAAGACCATATGTCTGCTATTCAAGTAATGAAATCCTCAATATAGTTTTTGAATTATTTCTGGGGGGAATGAAGGACATTTGTACATGATTTATGAGATTTTAGCAACAAACAGAGCAACAGTATTTTTTAAAAAAAAATTAGAGACAAGCCTCACTCTATGGCTCAGGCTGGAGTGCAGTGTGTTGATCATAGGTCACTGCAGCTTCCAACTCTTAAGCTCAAGCTATCCTCCTGCCTCAGCCTCCTGAGTATCTGGGACTACAGGTGCATGTCACCATACCCAGCTAGCACAGATACTTGATGAGCCCTTTCACACCAAATTAATAGATGAGCATTTGTTTTACCAGGTAATGCTGTGGTTAGAGACACTGACCCTTATTATGGTATAAGATAATTTCAAGATAGGATCTTAAAAGATTTTGACTCTATTGTTGAATTCAGAGCTGCCACCATTTACTTTGATATAACTTAGTATAAAGAGCAACTTTATATTCCATGCCAACTACATAGACCATGGGATTTGTGTAGTGAAAGGCAAAGGAAAATGATTCTCCAATTTAAATGAAACTGGAAATTTCTGAGGCAATAAACAGACGAGAAACACCTTAATGGTTTCCCCTTTTGTTGATAATTGTGTTCTGCTCTTATAAATAGAAAGCTTGATTTAAATTTATTAATAATGCAATCTGCTACTCAAGTAACGAAATCCTCAATATAATGGTCTTCAAATTATTCTGGGGTAATGAGGACATTTGTACAAGATTTATGAGGTGTTAGCAACAAACAGCAACAGCAGTTAAAAAATTTTTAGAGGCAAGCCCCTTGCCCTTCTTTTAGAGACAACTCTATTGTTGAATTCAGGCCTGCCACCATTTACCTTGATATAATAAGGTAAATGTTACTCTTTTTTGACAAAAGTTATATCAGCCACACATAACTAACTATAGTCCTTTTAAACATCAGCCACACATAAACAAAAATCATAAGAAATGCCAGGTGGGGTCCACATGGGGTGGTTCAGCCTACTTATACACATCTTTTCCTGCATCGATAATGGAACGCCCTCCATCCTTAGGCTTGATATGCCCTAGATGGCCTTGTCATGTAAAGGCCTCTGTCTTTTTTTCAGACAGGAGTATGATGAAAGGGTTAAAGGCCAAGTTCTTTCAAATGATGTATGTTTTTTCCTGTTTTTCTGAACTGTTCACATAGTTCTGTAACCCACGTCTCATAGAATAATGATGGCACATAGCAATACTGTCTCATAAGAGCTGGCATGATTATTGTCTTCCATTCTTGATACAGGATGTGGAGGCTGGCTTGATGCGATTGGACAACATTGATCTTCCAGGCTCTCAGTTCCATCTTCCAAATTCAGAAATTCATCCACGATCCTTGCCATACCACAGCCAGGAAACTTTCTTAAAGCATCAAGCTGGCCGGGCACAGTGGCTCACACCTGTAATCTCAGCACTTTGGGAGGCCCAGGCAGGCAGATCACAAGGTCAAGAGATTGAGACCATTCTAGTCAACATGTGAAACCCCATCTCTACTAAAAAAAAATACAAAAATTAGCTGGGTGTGGTGGTGCGTGCCTGTAGTCTCAGCTACTTGGGAGGCTGAGGCAAGAGAATTGCTTGAACCTGGGTGTCAGAGGTTGCAGTGAGCTGAGATCGGGCCACTGCACTCCAGCCTGGAGCCTGGCGACAGAGCAAGCATCAAGCTGAGGCAGTAATAAGGTTCACATAAGTGTTACACATCTCCCAGGTTTCAACGTCCTTCATTGCTTGATACACAGTATCTTTTAAACCATTGCTTAATATACTTGTCCATTTTTAATTTTTATGAGTAGTGAGGCAAATCTAATGCTCAGTATTTCCAAAGCATTTTCATTTATTCTACCTACAATTATTCAATCATTGCTATACTTCTGGGTGTTCACTTACAATTGGCACTATTAAGGTGCATAAGGAACAATGAGAACAAACAGAGAAAGACAGACGAGTGAATTGTCGTTCGTAACACTTAGGAGGACAGGCCGGGCACGGTGGCTCATGCCTGTAATCCCAGCACTTTGGGAGGTGGAGGCAGGCGGATCACCTGAGGTCAGGAGGTGGAGACCAGCCTGGCTAACATGGTGAAACCCTGTCTCTACTAAAAATACAAAAATTAGCCGGGTGTGGTGGCAGGTGCCTGCAATCCCAGCTACTCGGGAGGCTGAGGCAGGAGAATCACTTGAACCTGGGAGGCAGAGGCTGCAGTGAGCTGAGATTGCGCCATTGAACTCCAGCCTGGGAAACAGAGTGACTCCATCTCAAAAAAAAAAAGGTCAGAATTGATCAATGCACTGGTTTTGTAGGAATCTCATTGGGGGGTGTCAACTGTGTGTCAATGATGGAAGGGCAGACCATGGAAGGACTGGGCAGGGGAGGAAGGAAGGGCCGCTCCCTGAGGACCGCACAGACTGCATTCTGTGGGGAGGGACTGGAATGTCTGGGTCTTATTCCTTAAAGTGGTACCCCATGAGGTCTGCCTTAAGAAAACAGAATAAGGATGGTCCCTGCTCACCGAGGAGGCTTTCACGCATCAGCAGGTGGGGCGGGGTCCCTGGGCTTGCAGATGAGCAGGACCCTGGATTTTCTTGTACTCCTCCCTTTTGCTCGGAACCCACCATCCAACTCTCGTGCCCTAAGACTCCCTCATCCCACAGGAGTGGAGGCTCTCTCCTCGGGTGTAGGTGGGATCCACAGCTGAGGAAACGCAGGCCGGCCCGCTCGGCTGAGGAAACGCAGGCCGGCCCGCTCGGCTGAGGAAACGCAGGCCGGCCCGCTCGGCTGAGGAAACGCAGGCCGGCCCGCTCGGCTGAGGACACTCAGGCTCAGTGCGCCACCTGGCGCCCACACGCGGCGGGCTGGGCGCCGCCTGACCGGAAGTGCCGAGAGCGGCGCAGCTGCGCGCTGAGACTGGACCCCGCAGGCGGCGCAGGCGAGGCGGACCTGGCGCGGGCCGGGGCAGAGGGCGGGCTGGCGTTCCGCGGGGCTGCTTTGCAGACAAACGTACGTTTATCCCTTTGTATCTGCATGTCCTCAATCTTTCATATTTTCATTGAAACCCCATCATTTCTTCGCGTGCCTCTGAGCCTAAGAGATATTTGCAGTTTCCTCTTCTATCACCTGTTCCCATTTAAGAGTATGTTATCTGTAGTTTCTCACCTAAATTAATGTCTTTCTTTCTTTCTTTTCTTTCTTTCTTTCTTTCTTTTTCTTTCTTTCTTTCTTTCTTTCTTTCTTTCTTTCTTTCTTTCTTTCTTCTTTCTTTTTCTTTCTTTCTTTCTTTCTTTTTTTCTTTCTTTCTTTCCCTTTTTCTTTTTTTCAAATTTCAGACAGAGTTTCACTCTTATCGCCAAGGCTGGAGTGCAGTGGTGTGATCTCAGCTCACTGCAACCTCCGCCTCCGGGGTTCAAGCGATTCTGCTGCCTCAGCCTCCAGAGTAGCTGGCATTGCAGGCTCCCACCACCACGCCAGTTTTTGTGTTTTTTAGTAGAGGTGGGGTTTCACCATGTTGGCCACGCTGGTCTGGAGCTCCTGACCTCAGGTGATGTGCCCGCCCCCGCCTCCCAAAGTGCTGGGATTACGGGCGTGAGCCACTGCACCTGGCCTCTTACTTAAATTTTTTACTGGTGGATTATATTTAATGTATTTGCCAGTTTACTAAATAAATGAAATTACTCTGCCTTAGCATGCTTTTAATTGGTTATTTTTAGTTTTGTTTCGTTTGTTTTGAGACAAAGTCTCTCTCCAGTGGCGTGATCTCAGCTCACTGGAACCTCAGCCTCCCGGGTTCAAGCAATTCTCCTGCCACCACACCCAGCTAATTTTTGTATTTTTGGTATGGATGGGGGTTGGCCAGGCTGGTCTCAAACTCCTGACCTCAGATAATCTGCCTGCCTCGGCCTTCCAAAGTGTGGTCGATCATTTTTGAATATTACTGTCTCCCATAAGGGGGTGCACTTCTGCATGACCATAAGGGATGTTGTGTGTTTCTTGTTAAATTTGGGTACTTCTATGTTCTGGAAATTATGAAGCTACCATTATTCATTTTTAAAATGCAGTGACTATCCATTATTTTCTTTTTACTCCCTTACCGCATATCTTTTTTTCTGCCTAATTTTGGAAATTTATTCCTCCTTTATGTGCCCTATGGTTGAAACTTTGTTCATTTTTTACTTGAGTTGTATCTTTCTTCCTTGCACATATGTTAGGGCTCGAAATTTAACCTCTACTTTCATTCCATTCCACAAATCCTGATGTGATGTGTTTTTGTTTAGTTCAGAATATGTTTAAATCTCTTTTTTTAAACTTATATGTTATTTGAACTGTGTTTAATCACCCACAAATTTTGTGATTTTTCAGTTTTCATTCTCATGTTGATTTCGAGTTTAATACCACTGTGGTCCAAGAGCAGACATTGCATGGCATTTATTATTTTAAATTTGTTTAGTTGGATTTTATGGCCAAAAATGTTGTCTGGCTTGGTTAATGGTCTATATGGCCTAAAAAAGAATGTGCACTTTTTCATTGTTGGATGAGATAGTAGATAGATAATAATTATATACAGTTGATTGATAGTGCTATTGAGTTCAGCTATATCCTTATTGATTTTCTGCCTACTGGATTTGTCCATTTCTAATAGACAAGTGGTGAAGTATCCAGGTGTGATATTGGATTCATCTATTTCTCCTTGTGGTTCCATCACGATCTATCTATTTCGCATAGTTTGATGTTCAGTTTTAGGTGCGTACATGTTAAGGATTTTTACATCATCTTGGAGAATTAACCCATTTTTCATTTTGTGATGCCCTTCTTTATTCCTGATGTGTATGCCTGAAATATATCTATATGTATATGCTTGATATGATTTGTGTGTATATATGTAAAATGCATGATTATACACAAGCAATAATAACAGCAATAATGCAGTGAATGGGGGGAGGAATTGGGATTATTTTGGTGTGATATGGTACTCATCTTACCTGTGAAGTGCTATTTGAAAGGTAGCGTGGGTTATAGTAAATATATATTGCAAACGCAAAGGCAGTCTGTTGGAACAAGGGCCTCGATTTCTTGCTCGGATATTGAGCAGAGGCTGTTTTCAGTTCCATTCTATGTTGGCTTCTCCCACATGACAGAATACACCCTCATAGCCATCAAAGAAGAGAGCTTGCTAATAAGACAGAAATCACAAACTTCTGTAACATAATCACCCACATGATATTTCCTTACCTTTCAGTATTCCATTTTTTAAAAGCAATTACATTTTCTGACTTCACTTAAATGTAAAGGATTTGAATGTAAGGTTGTGCATACCAAGAGGAGGGGATCATTAGGCACCATCATAGGGTGTACATTCCATATCAAGTCTTCTGCAATATGCAACAGTTTCTTAATGCTTGCTTATTTATATATTTTTATTTGACCCTTTTGAAAACATTGGTCAGGCATTTTATAGAATGTCCCACAATATGTGTTTGTCTGATAGTTTCTCACAATTAGACTAGGGATATGGATTAATTTAGACACTAGCATATATCTAAGTTTGAAGACAACAAATATTGAATATATATTACTTACAAATACAGAGAGAGAAAAATAATAAAGAAAAATAGGAAATAAGAAATAGAGAATTCAAAACAATAGTTACCTTCAGTGGGGAAGGAAAGTATGGAGTTGGGTAGCTGCACTCTGGGGGCATCAGCCACATTTCTAATAACTTGTTTACTAAACTCACAGTGAAATTTTTTAAAAATGAGAACTGTATTTTTTATTTAGAATAGTTTTATGTTTACAGAACAGTTTTGAAAATAATCTCCACATACTCAGCACATAAATTCCCTTATAATTCACCTCTTACATTAGTGAGGCACATTTGCCATGATTAATGTAGCGGTATCATATATGATCATTCACTAACATCTACACATTATTCCTATTTCCTTAGATTTTACTTAATGTCAATTTGCTCTCCCAGATCCCATCCAGGATACAACACATGTAGATATCAAGTTTCTTTAGGCTCCTTTTGGCTGTGAGATTTCCTCAGGTTTTCCTTGTTTGTGATGACATTGGCATTGCTCACGTGGGATTTGTCTGCTGTTTTTTCTCATGTTTAGACAGGTGGTAAGGGTGAAGGGGAAGAAGACCACAGAAGGAAAGTGACATTCTCTTCATACCACATCAAGGTTATGTACTATAATATACTTTATCATGATTGATATTAATTTGATCATCTGGATGAAGTAGTTTTATCAGATTTATACAATATATAATCACCATTTATTCCCCTTTCTATGTTATATGTTTTGGAAAAAAATCCCTGTGCCCAGCACATACTGAACAGAGGACAGTCATGCTCCACTTTCTCGTGGGCAAGTTAGCTACAAAAACTATTTGGAATTTTATTTAGCTTTGACAATTCATCTATTCTCCATCATTTTATTCATTTATTCACTCATGTATATGAGTATGAAATATACATGAGTGAATAAATGAATAAAATGATATTTATTTGAATATTTATTTTATTCTTAAACTGTTTTATTTATTTGTTGCTCAGATTTCTCCATTGTTGTTCATTGGAAGATCTTTCAGTTGGCTCCTCTTTCATTTTGAAATACATTATTGTGGTTTGATTTTGTTTCTTTGTTTGCTTGTGTTATTGTGGTTTTGTTTAAATTTTTCTTAGTTTCTAGCAATACTTTGTGCTCCAGGGTCATTGTATTTATTCCCTGACCATGGCTAGTATTCCCCATTTCCTCAGGGAGACCCGATTTATTTATTGGAAAATGGTATTGGAAATGAAGATGTGTACACAGTGTATACAATTTGGCACAGACCTTGTCAGGTGAAAAAGCAAATAAATATTTGTTTTTATAGTAGCTCACACACGTACTCATTTCTACAAATATTTCTACATGTGTCCACATTATCTATATTAAACATGGATGTCTGCTAATATCTCTAGCACCACATGATCTAATCCAGTACACATGAATTAATCTGAACAAATCTACCCACTATCACTGTCTCATATGTAACCTCATACTCTAATCATGAGAAGTCTGACTCCATTTCCTTTATTGTTCAATTCCAAAATACATATATTGCTATTTCAGAACCAGTAAGTCATATCCTCATGAGAAACAACTTTACTAAATAAGTACAGTGTTTATATATGTCTTTAAGCCTTTGGATTTAGCATCTGTACTTATAAGCAAGTCCCCTTTTCCCCTCACTCCCTTCAGTGAGATTATTTTATACATGTGTACTATACTTATTTCATTTTGTTAGCATTTCTCCCTAGGAACCCTCAACTTACTAAATATTTTTTAATTTGCATATATCTAGGTTCACTGTTTGTGTCATAAAGTTCTGTGAGGGCCTTAGGAAGTTTCCAATCATGGTGGAAGGCAAAGGGGAAGCAGGCTTGTCACATGACAAGAGACATAGCAAGAGAGATTGGGGGAGGTGCCAGGCTGTTGTTTTTTGTTTTTTGAAACAGAGTCTCACTCTGTTGCCAGGCACCACACTGGAGTACAGTGGCGTGATTTCGGCTCACTGCAACCTCCCCCTCCCAGGTTCAAGCAATTCTTCTGCCTCAGCCTCCCAAGTACCTGGGACTACAGACGCACACAACCACGCTCAGCTAATTTTTGTATTTTTTAGTAGAGACAGGATTTCACCCTGTTGGCCAGGATGGTTTCGATATCTTGACCTCGTGATCTACCCAGCTCGGCCTCCCAAAGTGCTGGGATTACAGGCTTGAGCCACCGTATCTGACTACCAGGCTGTTTTTAACAATCAGATATTTTGGTAACTAATAGAGTGAGAACTAACTCATTACCACAAAGACAGCACCAAGCCATTCATTAGGGATCCATCCCATGGGCCCTTTCACCAGGCCCCAACTCCATCATTGGTGATCACATTTCAACAAGAAATTTGGAAGGGAAAAATATCCAAACTATATCACCTAATGACTAAAGGCATTAAACAACTTTTCATGTAAATTTATCTATTTTTTGTCAGTTTTTTGGTGTCATATTCTAGAAAGTATTATTTAATCCAAGACCATGGAAATCTTAATAATCCTCCCACCTTGGCCTCCCAAAGTACTGGCATGTATTTCTTTTTCTAGATTGTTTTTGGCTTTTTTGGATCTCTTGCATTTCCATACGATTTTTACAATCAGCTTGTAAATTATTGCAAGCAATCAGGCACCTGAGATTCTGACCAATTTTTGGAGAGAGAATTTGCATTGAACCTGCAAAGTTGCATTGAACTATTTGTGTAAGTATTGTCATCTTAACAATATCAAGCTTTCTGAACAATAGAGATGGGATTTTTCCACACTTATCTTTTAAAACATTATTTGGAGAGAGATGGGGGTTTCACTCTGTCACCTAGGATGGAGTGCAGTAGTGTGGTCATAGCTCACTGCAGCCTCGAACATCTGATCTTAAGTGATCCTCCTGCCTTGGCCTCTCAAAGTGCTGGGATTACAGATGTGAGCCACCATGCCCAGCCTTAGTTGTTTTTTTTTCCCTCCTATTTGTATATTGAAGAAAATGTCATGCTTTGGAAAATCCCCTTATGTCACAGTGAAATGGAGAAAGTTCCCTTATCCCCCTCTAAGGGCGTATGATGTGGGAGTGGCTCACTTCTTTAGTGCCCTGCTGCTCAAACCCCTAGGGGGAGCATGCAGACGGTTCAGTTGTTGGGCTCCTACCCCACAGCAGTGTCTAGGAGTGAGGTCCCAGTGGGCATGTGTTACAGGGTGCTCTTTTAGTTTACCAGTTGTAGGTGGGTTGGGTTAGTCAGCTCATTTAGACCCCCTGCCTTATTGCAAGGACGGAGGGCTTTCTGTATCCCAGCTGGGAGAATTGGAAGACACATGGGCTTGGAGAATGTGTGCAGAGTTTTATTGAGTGGAAGTAGCTCTTAACAGATCGGGAAGCCAAAAAAGTGATGGAGTGGGAAGGTGGTTTTTCCCTGGAGTCTAGCTGCTCAGCAACTGGGGCTCTTCTCCAACTGCCCCAGCCAAACTCTGTCTGTCTGCTGGTGGAAGGCTTGGCATCTCTTAGTGTGCTCTTCTGCTGGCATGCTCTGCTCAATGTCCTCTTGAGGTCCAGGTACTTGTGTCTCTGCCCACCAGGGTCTCTGGATTTTCATAGGCATAGGATGGGGACATGGCAGACCAGGATGGTCTTGGGAAATGCAACAGTTGGGCAGGAAAACAAAAATGCCTGTCCTCTCCTAGGTTCATAGGCACAGGCCCAGGAGTGGAGCCTGAGCCAGGGACCACATCCTTCCCTTCCCAGCACTTCCCTTCCCCTATTCTGTATCAACAGGATTTAATTAGCTTGTTTCCTTAAGAAATTTTGCCTCTGAATTCATAAAGCATGTTAGCCTTTAATTTTCCTTTCTTGTAATATATTTTTCTGCTTGTAGTCTAAGGGTAAACTGGCCTTACAAATGACTTGGGGAGTGCTCTTTTCTGTATTTTGGTTTTCTTTGTAAGAGTTTTTTGAAGATTTGATATTAATTATTTAAACTTTGGTAATAATTCATCAGTAAAGTAATCTTGACCTGGACAAGATTTGGATCCTAACAGCAATTGTGTGAACGGCAAGGAGGATCCATATGACTTTAGCCTTGATTTGAGACCTCAGCCTTGGCTATCATCTACATCTAGATTCCTGACCTGGAGAAACTGTGAGGTTTTACGTACTAAGTTATGTGCTAATTTGTTATGCTGCAGTAAATAGGTAATACACCTGACAGTAAATTTAATATGGTATCACATATAGGATCCTGGAACAGAGAAATAGCATTAGTAGAAAACCTGGCAAAATATAAGGAAATTCCATGGTTGAGTTACTTGTTTTGTACCATAGTCAATTTCTCAGTTTTCATAAATATACTATGGTTATATACAATGTTAACCTTACAGGAAGCTGAAGCATATATGAAACTCTCTATACTATTTTTGCAACATGCTCTAAACCTAAAATTGTTTCAAAATAAATATTATTTTGGTATAGAGAAACAAAGATGTTTAGAAACCCCATTGCACTAAGGAGATTGATTAATAGGCATGCAGATAGAAAATGGGAAAAATAGCTCTTCTTACCTATTGACAAGGAGAAAAAAAATTGTCTTGACTCATCAATTTTTTCCCTTACCGTCACACTCCTCAATACCCAGTCACCACTTTGCATATCAGTAACCACTTCTTCAAAGGTAGGTGGCCATGCCTTACCTACCCCAGAAAACCCCATTTTCAGACAACATCTAGAAGTGAATCTACAGGATCCCACTAAAGCCTCTTTGGAAGACATGACTTCTGGGTATTATTAGAAGCTAATACTGAGAAATTTCAGTTATGGAGAACATAAATCTTATTTCTGAATTCAGGAGAGTATTTCCCTGGGACAGGGTTTCCTTCTTCAAGCTTTCAAAAGACAACCATACTTTCAGCTCTATAATAAAACCCTGTAATAATTCAATTCTCTTTATTGTAAAAGTTTTCTAAAATTTTCTGGGTTCAGGTATTTCACTGACACTTTCATCATGGAATTAAATTACCCATTGTCAGTCCTCAAACCCACATAATAGACATCATCACAGTAGCAAGTAGGCTAGCTTTAAAAAAGAAAGCTCATGGCTGGGCATGATGGCTCAGGCCTGTAATCCAAGCACCTTGGGAAGCCAAGGTGGGCAGATCACAAGATCAGGACTTTGAGACCAGCCTGGCCAACATGGTAAAACTCTGTCTCTACTAAAAATACAAAAATTAGCTGGGTATGGTGGCACACACTTGTAATGCCAGAAACTCAGGAGACGGAGGCAGGAGAATGGCTTGAACCTGGAAGGCAGAGGTTGCAATGAGCCGCGATCATGCCAGTGTACTTCAGCCTGGGCGACAGGGGCAAGACTCCGTCTAAAAAAAAAAAAAAAAAAAAAGAAAAGAAAAGAAAGCTTGTTTAGGCCAGTTCCTGCTTACACGGACCTGGAAATTAATCTTTAGAAGGCAAACAACAAATTCAAAATTTGTTGTTCATAGATAGAAAAATCCTAGTGAGAAAAACAAAAAAATGAAAGAACAACAACACATACAGTGTATCCCCAACCCACTATGCAGTGATCTAAGAGAAGGACACAGGGTGAATGGTGACTGCATGTGTGCTGGCTAAACAAAGAGTCCCACAGCAGGGAGGACTGTCCCCTCATCCCCCACACAACTCCCTTTCTTTTAACAGCCACAGCACTCTGCTGGGTATTGCCAGGGTTGTGTGCAGGAGCCTCGCCCAGAAAGCCTACCATGACATGGGAATGCACTACCATGGACATTTACCAAGTCAAGACTCCTATTTTTACTGTCTGTTATAATGGGGTATATTCTCCATACGCATTCATAGCTTCAGGGATAAAGCTAGCTCCTGAGGCTTGGGAACCTAGGATGTGAGATGCAGCTAACCTGTATCATGTGTCACTTCTGAGATTAGGCTAGCAAATATTTAGGGGCTATTATTTTGGGCATTTATAAATTAAGACACCTTGTCACCCCTCTGAGATCATACTCCATTCGTTCAGAAAAGACAGATTTATTTAAATTCCTATTCTTAAAACATGGAGCATTATTCAGTTCATTTTATTTTAAATGGAGCATCCATGATAGCTAAGTGACTTGTCAAATCTCCTTTTCCTTTTAATGTATACATTAAAGTCTATGATGATGATTATGAATATTATCCCTGACCAAACTCTTCAGGAAAAAAAAGGTGGAGGAGCAAAGTTACAAGAGATAAACAGGCACAAGTAGATGTGAAGAAGGGAACCACCTTAATGTGGCCAACGAAGGGTCATCGAGCACTGAGTACTAAAGGTTAAGATATGGCAGGTAATAGACACAAAACTTTACCAATATGATGTCTCAGGCACAGAGGACACAGTCCTGAGCACCACGTGCCCAAACATGCTCTCTGATAGTGTAGGGGATTTGATTTTCCATAACCCACTAGACCAACTGAGAGTCGGTTTCACAGAGCTGGCCTGGACACTAGAATTCTCAGACAGATGCTATTAAAAACATCCCAAAGTCACATCACATCATGAGGTAAGAACGCTACACCCTGTCTCCACAGCAGCTTGAATAGAAGATAGAGTCCAGTGAAGATCAGGACTTGATGTTAACTTGATTCAGCCTTCTTGAAGTCTCCAACTCTAAGTATAAATGCATTCAACATCCTAAGTCATTAAATCATTAGTTATATCAATTTATTATTTACTCAATATATTCATCAGGGAACAGGAAAGCCTATTACATAATCAATTACCCCAAAATAGGGTTGTTCATAGTAGCAATGGGGAAGAGCAAAACATTGTATGGAAAGCATAATACATCTGCTTTTGTACTGATCGATCATAAAGCCATTTGTATGCTGCCCATTCATGTGATTAGAAGGACTACTATGGATGTGAATCTATATCTAAAATATAGATATACTAATGTTATGGATTGAATAATTAGAGTGCCACTTACAGGGAGTATTGCTAGTATTTTTTAAGATCAGAACAGGATTTCTCAAGATACAGCTTTTTCTAAATATTTAGAGTTACCACTCTTATGCAGACTTTCATGGAACCCTTTGATGTTTCCATATTCCTCCTCCAGAAACTTTTAGAGCTATATGTTAGAAAATTACCTCTTGATCCAGGTGCAGTGGCTCATGTCTGTAATCCCAACACTTTGGGAGGCCGAGATGGGCAGATCACCTGAGGCCAGGAGTTCAAGACTAGCCCAGCCAAAGTGGTGAAACCCCATTTCTACTAAAAATACAAAAAAATCCAGGTATGGTGGCAGGTGCCTGTGTTCCCTGCTACTCCGGAGGTTGAGGCAGGATTGTTTCAACCTGGGAGGCAGAGGTTGCAGTGAGCTGAGATTATGCCATTGTACTCTGGCCTGGGTGACAAGAGTGAAACTATGTCTCAAAAAAAAAAACTCTCCATATTTGTTTTATTTTTGTTATTTCTAGTTTGGTATTGGGCCTCTCTCTGAGGGTGTCTATAAACTCTAGCTGTGCCCTAATGGAGTTCCAAGGGAGGTGCTCATGGTTTTTACAATGTGCTTATCATAGGATACTTCTTTATTCTGGTGGATGGCCGATTGTTGGACCCCTTATAGTTGTTCCATCAGAAGAAAGGTTTGGACTGGCAGACATGCTCATGGCCTTTGTCTTACCTAGGTCCAGTTTATTCCTACCAACATAGCCACTGTGTAGGAGACCCTGACTGGAAAAGAAGTTAGGTTCTGGTGTGCTGGTCAAGTGAGATGCAAAGAAAGAAACTCACCATATGAAATAACAGAAGCAGAGTATGACTTTTAGTTCCCATAGAGAAGAAGGCAGCATGCCTCAGAGGGCAAATGGGAAGGAAGGAGCTGCCCTGGACATACTCCTACAACCAGCAGGTGAGGGGCAAAGACAGAGGGAAAGAGAGGGTCTTGTGGGACAAAACTTTTATTGGGGTCAAGCATGTTGCTAAGCAGGTTTCCTACAGGGAGTATTAACTGGTCACTTTACAGCAAGCGGGCATGAGTTCCATGGAGTCACACTGTGTGAGAGGTGGCCCCTGTGGCATATCTGTGCAGTCCATATGGGGTGTGGGGATTCGTGGAAGGAATAAAGTAGGCTGTGTCTAGCTGTCCCATAGACTCTGCATGATAGATACCCAAATTGACCACATTAAGGAACTGGGAGGAAGCAAAGAAGTGGAAACTATGTTAAAGGTGACCAAGTCCTGCTTCTGTTGTGAGCAAGTTAATCCTACAGACAAAATGGATACTGAGGCAATATACAATTTTAATAATTCAATATAACTAACATGTAAAATAGAAATTCTTGTAGTCCACTAATAACTTTAATACCTCTAATTCTAATAGCTAGGTAGAAGGTAAGTGGAATGGTCAACTTATATGAAATTTATATTGAAGCATGTTTCCTCAATAACAAATCAGAACATGATAGATGAGCCACTATGATTTCACATTGTGAAATGTATAGTAAGAGGGAAAAATCGTGTGTTCTACAAATGCTATAGTGCATGTTTTCACATCTTTCAAGTATAAATGCATCTTAAAATGTATAGTGTCAAAACAACATTAGCCAGGAGGCAGTCAGAATTGTTTGTCCTCATGTGAACATGCATGAACTTCATCTAAAAACCTTTCATTCACATCTTATGATGCTATCATTAGCTTCAAAGCCTGCAGAGTGGCTGTCAGGAGGCTGGAAACATAATCTCCTGGAGAGTGGCTCAGGAATCTCACAAGAAATGTGGCATAGCCAAAGCTGCTGATTAGCACAGATGGTGATAATATGGGGAAGGTCATGGAAAGGATGAGCTGCAAAGTTATATGGAAGAGTTTGACCAGAATGAGAGAAATTTAGAAATATCCTTGTGGATATATTGTACTTACTTTTTTTTCCATCCCACATAATTATGGAAGTAATTTGAAACAAATATCTACATTTTTACAAATTATAAAATGTTTTGTCAATATTTATAACATAAATACTGTAAATGATAAGTATTATCTATGTCAGTTTATCAGTGATTTTAGTCTTGTGATGAATAAAATAATGATGTATTACAATTGATGTGATTGATACATCATGAAATTTTTAGAAAATGCTTTCAGTGTTAACAAATGATCATTTAGTGGTTTGTACACACCTGGTATTATTCTACATCCTTGGTGTATTATTAGTTAATTCAATCTTCACAGCATCTCAGGTGGGAGGCACTAATACTACTCCCATGGTCCAATTCTGAATCTGAGCCCAAGCCCTACAAGAAAGAAAGACCTGAGCTTGACTCAGTCTGTTTCCAGAATGCTTGCTCACATCAGATATGTTAGAGTATCTTTTATCTTATATGGTAAATTCTTTATAGGTTTAGTTTAAGAATTCTTACTCTTTACCACAGTCATGAAGCTATCTTCTTAAGTTCTAAATAATGTATTAAATTGTTTTTGTATTTATGTCTATGATCCACTTGGAATGGGTTATGTATATAATGTGAGAGTAATGGTAGATTTGATTTCCAATGATGCATATTCATATCCCTATATTTATTGAAAATTTGTTTCCCCCTTAATTTATCTCATATATTATGTGCCTATATATGCATGTGTTCGTTTTTGGGCTCTTTTTATTTTTTTCCATTGGTTTTCTCTATCACTGTGCAAATTCTGAGTTAGTCCCTTTATTTAATGCAGAAATTTTCCTCCAGTGCCCTTTCTGTTGTCCACTGTACTGTTGTGTAGTAAGTAAAGAAGGGTGAAAATTTGCATACCTTGAACCTACACCAGGATTCCCAGCTGTATCTTGAATGAAGCGGAGGTTGAAACTTTCAATATTACTGTTGACACTAATGTCTCTAATGTCCTTGTGAATTTTAGGCAGTCCTCCCAAGATACTCTCTGCTTTATTGTGTGTGTGTGTGTTTAATGTTCTCAGTGAATTACATTTGCTGTCATGATTCCTGATTTTCTTTCTCTGCTTTTAGGATACTTAGTGACTTTCTACTCCCCTAGCAACAGCCAGCAGTGGGACAACCCTGAGTGCCTCCTGCGCAGTCGCAGACACCCCAAGGCTGGTGGGTTGCTTCCTCCAGACCACGCCCACCAGTGCCGGCGGCAGCTGGTGCAGCAGAGCTCAGATCCTCCCTGTGGGGTCTGCACCAGCAAGGGCAGCTACTCCCTGCTTTTCCTCTGGCGTCAGTTGAGGTAATAACTTGCTTTCATATAAAAAACAAGTTTGTTCAACAATACTTCTGCTTGATGCCCAAAGACAGGACTCATTACCCCTTAGGGCCTTGCTTGGTAATTTGTGCTTTTGCGGTTTTTTGGGTTTTTTGTTTTTTTGTTTTTTTTGTTTTTTGGTGAGGGGTAGGTGGGCGATGAGATGTCCGTGAATGTTTTAAAACTTTTGTATAAATTTTCATTTTATTTGTCACTTAAACATCATCTACAAGCAAATCCATCTGTTGTTTTGTATATTAAGGTCTTTCATACCCGTGATTTAAAATGCATGCATTCATTTATTCATTGTTTCAAATAATCATTTCAATTATTTCCATGTTTTCAGCTATCACTCTTTATTAAAAGAAAATATCACTTTTATTAGTTTAAAGATAGATGTTATACATTCTCTGAGGGTTTTCCAGAAATTTCCTCTGCAGTACCTCCGGTCAAAAAGGTAAGGGACAGAGACGTTACTGGGAGTCACAGGAAAAGTCTGCTCAATCTCCTGCTTAAAAAGAGCTTTGAATGTTTTTATTGCATGGCTGAATTTGCTGTGATTGTCAGATGTTTACAAAGGCATTAATTAGTATGAGTGAACTCTGAGACCACCTTTCTGAGTGCATAGACCTGCCACATTGTTACTGTGTAAGCACGAACTTAATCATATTGTCAGCTTTTCTCCTCACCCAAAAGCTATAAATATTGGCTAAAGTGCTCAATTGCTTTCTCCTCATTTTTGTAAATGTGTGGATGGCAATTCCTTGAACAGATGGCTCATAAAACAGACATAAATTCTCTTTGATGAGTAAATGCTAAAAATGTTTTCAGTTTTCAGTGAAATAAAAAATGGCACTCAGAAAATTGGCGAATACATCTCCAAGCAGCAAATATTTTTAGATTATGGTCTCGTAGAAATATAATTACAGTAAGTATTTATTTTCTTTTATCACATAGCATATTTCAAAGAGCTTTTCATGCATGTTACTTTTTCAGATTACCATTTTTATTGACCATGAGTTACTCACATTTCTGTTTCTGATCTGATCTTTTGATGTCTGTTGTTTTTGTCTGAATCTTTGACTTTCCTATAATGTAGTTTGCATATGAAGAGAAAGCTGGGTATTCTGACTAGTAAAATTGGGATTATTGAACCTGAAACTGTGAAGAGACACAAAAGCAAGAAGAGGACAGAAACAATTCAGGACTTTAATAAGTAAAGTAGAATGTATTTAGTGTCTGCAATGGGGAAGTCTCTAATGTCAACAAGACTGTGTTGAAAGGAACACATTTTCTTGTGAGTGAGCATTCCTAGAGGATGGGTGTCTTAGAGACTTAATGGCATATGTCTGCTATTCAAGTAATGAGTCCTCCATCTAGTGGTATAAAAACTATTCTTGAAGGATTTATTCAGGATTTATGAGGTGTTAACAACCTACAGAGCAAGAACACCGATACTTTATGGTTACTTTTATTCCAAATTATTGTAATTGGTGGTGTTTCTTTTTCTTTTTTTTTTTTTTTTTTTTTTTTA